>NQII01005149.1:52780-72947 GCA_002778355.1 Clitarchus hookeri | reverse complement strand
TGGCGTGGGAATGATTCTCTTGTGGAAAACTGCAGCAAGGAGCTCCTCATTGATCAGGATTGGTTTTTACTGCATCCCGGTCATATGTTTTTTGATACAGTTTTATTTTTATGATCTTTCAGTAGCAGTCACTGTAATTCACCATTCATTTTTAACTTTCCGTAAACGCTTAGAGCTGCTGCTTATGTTGGCGGCTGAAAGTGTGCCGAGTTTAGGCGAAACAAGTTCTATTTTAAAACGGCTCCTCTATTTTTCCCTACTTATAAACTGTATTTATTTAAGTTTTCTGTAGTGACGGGCGAGTTTGCTTTTTACAGCTTCGATTCAAGTCTGGCTGTATGAAACTTGAGTCAAGTCGAGTCAGTACTAAATTTTCGAGTTAAAATCGAGTTTACACGATAAATGTAAATGTGTAGCTATAGTCAACTCTTGATAATAAGACCCCGGGAATAGCGACCCTCTCGAAATTACCCTTTTCCCAGGAACCATGAAGGGTCATAGGATTGAGAATTGACTGTATGTACACTGGTATAATGCCTGCCCCTTATAGAGTCTATTTGCAGTTTGAAAAATCACCCAATGAATGGANTCTACACACTTTTAAATCAGACCTTTGAAAAATCACCCAATGAATGGAATTCTTGGTTATTTCCTCAATGCGGCATACATTATATCACAAACGTTTTATACTTGTGTTAATGTTTAAAAAAAATACCTTATTTTTGGTTAAACTGGACTTTTACTTATGTTTTATCAGACCATAAGTTATAATATTTACAGTAAAATCCTGTACCTTCGAGGACTAATAAAAATGTAAAAAACTGACTTAATTGCAAGTACTCATAATATAAGATTCATCACAAAAAAATAAGTTTTAATTTTACGGTAAACGTACATTGACTTGGCCGATGTAAACATGACACGAATTACGAATATAGGTAGGTTATGTGCACTAGCAATATCAGTGTATGAATTCGTAATCCATAACTAAAACACGATTTTAATGTTAAAATACATATCAAATTCATATTCAGATGTGATGGCAGGGGACGTCATTACAGCAGCAAAAATTATTTGCAAAATGTTATTGCTGTATATGTGTAACCATGAAATATACGTAATTACAATTGCAGCAAATTATTATTAACAGACCAGCAACACAAGTACAGTAGAAGTAATACTCACAGTTTACTGAACGTTACGTAACAGCCAAACAATAATAGACTTTCCATGAAGAAAAATAGGCAAAGCATGCGTTTATTACGTATTTTCCGGACTTGCTTTTTTCTCCGTATCTGTTAAGTGTCTCAGCGCTAGCAGGAGAATCAATTCTAGCAGTTTTTTTTTTACTATTACCCCTTAGTGACACCGCTGGTCTCGTAGAAGCAAGTTGCCGACGGAAAGACAGCACACCAGTTCAAGTGTAGAGGCGGTGTAATGTGTGAAATGCGTACTACTGCTGCCCTTATCGCTTCCATACATCGTGGTCTCGGACAGGTTTAACATCCTGGTTTAAAGCACCGTTAACCACAGTTGCACTTGCAGTGTTTTGCGTGCTCCAGTTTATTTGCCTTTTTCATAAGACCATAACACAAACATGACGTGGCGCATGCACGCACCAGGACCACCGGCAACCATCCCAATACATCAGCTTGCATAAAGGACTTAAATTCTGTCTGATCCTAGTACCAGTGGTGCCATTTATGCAGCCTTATTTTCGAGGAAAAAAAATGCAAGTGCTACTTGGATAATACCACGTGTGTGTACACATAATTTTTTCCCAGGATTTCCCCCAGAAATTTAGGTGAAAATTTGAATCTAGTAAATACTGTATTTACTGCAGTTAGTGCACAGTTTGCAAGATGGTGCCACTGTCAATCTGTAATCCAAAAACTGGCCAGAAATGGTTTTCTGGTCAGTTGTCAGCCTAAGGGTTACTCATTCATGGTTTGCTTCTAACAGCTTTANAACTGGCCAGAAATGGTTTTCTGGTCAGTTGTCAGCCTAAGGGTTACTCATTCATGGTTTGCTTCTAACAGCTTTATTTCAATTCTAGGTTAAGGTGAGCAAGAATTTTTGTTCCTGAAACTGATATTAGGGTAATACAGTTGTTACTATGGTCTCTGGATTTATCGTTAGTATGCTGCAGATTTNTGTTCCTGAAACTGATATTAGGGTAATACAGTTGTTACTATGGTCTCTGGATTTATCGTTAGTATGCTGCAGATTTGCTTCCCTTGCGATTTTGTGTCATTATTTTGTTCCTCGTGCATTTTTCAGGGCAGTTAGGGACTGCTGTTTGGTCCTAAGGTAGGCAGAAAGATGATATTACTAGTTTCATGTCGTCCTCGTGTAGAATAACATTACATGTGCATAAACTCTTAGTTTGCTCTCTCTTGCTCGCATGCTGTCTTGCAGAGCTGGTTGGTGGTGTGAATTGGCGAGATGTGTGTGTTGCAGCGTCGTGAGGCTCGCAAGTTAGAGCAGGCCAACAACCCACACTACCTCAAGTCGTACCAGAACAACAAGACGAACTCCGGCTACAATGGCCACGGCATGGACGACTATGCCGACGTGCCTGTCGCAGAGATAGAGCTGCCCGTTGCCCTCAAGATACCAGGTAGAGTAGTATCCACTGGCCGTGACTAATCTGAATACTGACTATGCGANAGCTGCCCGTTGCCCTCAAGATACCAGGTAGAGTAGTATCCACTGGCCGTGACTAATCTGAATACTGACTATGCGACTGGAAGTGTCGCTGAGAGGATGTAGCAATGGAGTCCACATATAATGCTATTATTTGTCTGTGCTTCAGTTCTTGCTGAGTTGTACATATCTATATGTTCAGTTTCCTTCTGTGTAGAAAGCAAGTATTTGGAATGAGCAAAGTCGCTTATAATAGGAACAGTTTCTAAGCTAAATGAATGAGAATGCTAAATTATCATCCTCTCGAATAGTTAAACTAAATGTAGTGTTTGTTCGCTTCTCTGGTTGATATCTGAGTTATCCAACATGGATGGGCCAGTTCCACTTTTTTACCAGTTTGGTTCTGGTTTTTTTTTTCCTTTCAAAAGTGTAAAAAACTCGGGAACTTTTAAAAAAATCTTGCTCACCTCTGACCTCTGTGTTTTGGTACAGATGAAATTCTACGTCCCATTTTCAACTATTGAATTTTGGTATGAGTGTTCTTGTAAGTTTAATGTTTATTTCGACCTTCCCTTTTTAAAAATGTTCAGAAACATCAAGCTGCACCAATTTTCGCAAATCACAAGGTCCATTTTGAGTAATTTCTTGCTGGAAAATAAGAGGATCAATATTGAAATACTTTATTATTTTATTAGATAGGCATCTTCTGAATAAACTGACGTCGTGGAAGGACAAACACGATGTTCCTTTGTCGCCTACTAATCCGTAAACACGGAACCAGAGTGATAACTCGTGGCATGTGCAAGTGTAATCTTACCTGACTGTCCTAGTATGGGGTTTTTAATTATTAATTGCTAAATGAAGGTCATAAAGAAGAAATATTTCTGACAGTATTTATTTGCCTCTGTCTTAGAAATCATACTTTAGAAAATGAAATATTATTAATCATTTCAAAAAAACTGACATGTATCAAATAAAACAAATTTCTCATGTGTATAATTTGTAAGCGTGCACGACATCCACGCTTCAGTGCGGAACGAATGTGTAGCGTGGAGGGTTGAACAGGTGTCCTTGGGCAATACTCGGCCCAGCCTGTGCAACTTCATTTCCTCCCCTTACATCTCTGGCGACGTGGCGGATGGTTTCTTAGCAACAAGCATGGAATTCTCATGCACTCCCTCTTGTGGCAGAGTTTTTAAGTTTTCCGTATTGTAACGTGCCAACCGAAAACGGTGGTAGAAGAATACGGTATCTTATGGGGGACCGAGGGATATGTTAAACCTGCCGACTAACATATTACCACTTAGGAATCAGACGTAGCAGAATTGTAAAAACACAAACGTATTTTCATGCCTTTAAAGCCATTAATTTTACTAATTGGAGGTAGTGATTTGCAGCCAGTCTTGTACCATAATTTTGCTGTCAACCACCCAACCTGTTAACAATAGTGTCACGCCTGGTATTTACCAAGATTGGTTGATGTGAAGTTTTACCGAGCGAGAGTCCATTTTCAATGGCTTCTTGCGGGAAAATCGGAAAATGTGTCATTGAAGTATTAATTTTTTTCCATAGATACACGTTTTCTAAATAAACTGGTATTCTCAAAGGGCATATAAGGTACTCTGTTGTAACCAAATAATGCATAAGCACCAAGTCCAAGGGCCATGTAATTCTTTGCTAGTGCAAGAAAGTCGTTTTGCCTTATTAATTAGTGAAAATCATAAAATAAACAGGGATGGAGCAAATCCAATTTGTACCTGTAATCCCAAATCCACTGTCAAATTTTTGTCTGAAATTACCAAATCCCAAAATCTAATCTTTGATTCTGTGATTTTCCATGTGTTGTTTTTGCACCTCAAAACAAACACGAGGCTTTGTGGCGTCATTTTTGTTCAAAACAAAATGTTCCCACGCGTTTGACATTGCTGTTGTGATTTGGCTCATGGGAGTTTATCCAGCCTAATCATAATATACGGAATACATACCAAAATTTGGATGAGTCCCTGTTAGGTTATTTACGCCATGTTAATCAATAAAAACACAAAAGCAAGACAGCACTTTCGGGCACAACAATCTGTAACCAACCAAAAAAAAAAACCTCATCACAGTAGTTTGAGAAAATTAGACACGATATTCTTCAATGCGTACTTTAAAAAGTCTGCAATAAGCTCGAAGATTGTGTATTCCGGTTTTCACCAAACTAAAACAAAGGGGTAAAAATTATAAAACTGTTGTTTTCCAAGCAACATTCACTTTGGTGAAGATGGGTTCTCTAGACTATGTATGGTGGCCAACACATGAATAATGAGATTTATGCCAAATAGATGTGCATGGACCAGCATTTGCCAATGTTCTAATGTTGGAAATGCAAACATAATGTGTTGACATTTTTTGCTCCAAAATTTGCTTGCATTTTGCAATCTAAAACTTAGCATTTTTAGAGTGATGAGATATTTTTTTTTTTTTCATTCATGAACTTTTTTAGCATTACAAGCATGGAAATAGCTGTTTTATTTACGTATTTCTGTTTGCAATATGGCAGCTTTTTTTTTTAAATCTTTCCGGCTACAAGCATAAGAAAACTGTTGTACTGTTACTATTGTTCAGGACTTTATACGTATTTTACCATTTTTCATCTAGTGTGATATTTACCTCGCTTAATCGTCACAGTTGTCACTTTTTGCTGTGCATGTACTACAAATATAAAGTATGGGATGATTTGTGTTGTAAAATACTGAATTTATCGTAAGTGTAAATATTGGTGAAAATGTTGTACGTTTCAAACATCCTTAGTTTAGTGACACGATTTTGTGTGTCTGTAATATTGTAACACATGACCTAAACGTGTTTGAAAAACATAGCCTTACGACGGCATTTAGGGGAAGGGCTGGGGAAACCCACAGAATCTTTGCGCAAATCTTGTATCAAATCGACTGAATCTTCGACTCCCTAAGATTCTGTCGCGCCATCCCTACAAATGAATCTGGTGGGCACATTTGTTAGCTTTCTGCCTCAAAAATTAAACTCTTAGAAGTAAAATATTATTTATCACTTAAAAAGGCATGTGTTTGCCAAATAAAAGATGTCCTTGTATTATCACTTAAAAAGGCAGGCGTTTGCCAAAAAAAATACAGTCTTGTATATATGATCTCCAAGCGCATGTGGTATTTATTGCGAATAAACAAACTGTGCAGGCAAGGGAAAAATCAGCTTGCATAATCCTTTTACTACAGTTTAGGAATCTGTCAACAAAAAAAATTGTTGGATAATTGAAGCCATGGTTCAAGAAGCAATGGTTGACGAAGGATTACTGTACTCGTAAAACTGTGAATCTCCATTTGGTTATTGTGTTTTAAAAGTTATAGTTTTTCATTACCGATAGAATCGGTAAAGATAACCGATATTGGGAAATGTGTCAATTATCCCGATAACCAATATCATATGGCGCCCAATATCAGTTATCGGACATAGGGAGGGCCCTTACATGAATTGCAGAATCAGATTTTATCAGTGTACAAATATCTGCTTATTCCTCATTTTAATACATACAGAAAAAATGGACATCAGATTTTATAAAAATTAAACAGTTTGTCGTGACACTACAGATACATCTCTATTGTTGTGATTATTATTATATATTACTGAGGTGGAATATTTAAGTTAGGTGCCTACCGCCGTGAGCGTCAAACTGATGTGTGGACAAATAATGAAGTTAGTTACTATTATTCCATCTGCAGGACATCATGCAGCTTGACTGTCGCCATTTCAAAATAAATTTTGTAAACAGTTGCTTTTCTAACTGCTGTAAGCAACACTTTAGGTGCACTTGTCAAAACGAGATAAATGACAGAGAAATTTAGTTTTGCTTGTGTTTGATAGCTGGATGCATTGCATGAGAAAAATAACCTTTTTTATTATTATTATTTTCTTGATCTCGACAAACTTCCCGTAAAAGCTCTTGCCACAGTGAATTACATTTTTCATTTGCAGAACTACCATTTTAGTATGAATCATATTTTTTGTTTTTAATTAGTTTACAGAAGTATTCTATTATGCAAGTGTAAGCCATATGTATTGTTTGTTACTGTGGTGTGGTGAACGCCAACGGCTGTCATGTTTTACGTTGGGAATTTTTTAGGTCTTGCCTCGTCCGACAAGTACTATAACTCCGAGTCCAACAAGAAACACAAGAAGGTCAAGAAGAAGAAACGAGGAAAGAAAGGTAATTTTGCGGGTAGCTACACTGTCTGTCTCACTAACATGGCAGGTTCGCCCTTGATGATTGTGGTTGGACATAGTTTGCGATCAGGACCACGCTGATAGTGTGTGTCGAGGGGTGATTTACCGCACATTTGAACTTTGTTTTTATGAACAAAGCCACTTTAAGTGCGTGTAAACTCTTTTAGAATAAACTACGTAAAATCCATAGGAAGGATAATGCCAGAACTGAAGCCACAAGTTAGCACTTTTAGTGGCTGCTAGGAAGATAGTTAGCTGTTGCTATTGGACACGGTGATTTTTGGCAATATCAGTTTGTCAAAGGGAAGTTTCAAGTTGAGGACATGATTCAGGTTATTACTACATATTTTGTCGTCTATCTGTGGCTAACTTATACGAAACCACAGGCGCTTAAATTTTGCTATTTTAAGTGTATAATTCCATGGAGGTATATACTTTAACTTGTCTCTAAATATAATAAATAGTAAAATTAATTTTAATTTTATTACTAGTTTTACTTATCTGTCAATATTACGGTATGGTGGGAATAAACTGCCTGGCTACTAATTACATGTTTAAAAGGAGACAGCAAACGCGATTACTCACATGGTGGTAACTGTTCTCGCGAATACACACACGTAAGTTTGAGGAACGTATTTTCCATGTGGATGTGTGGCTGCAACATTTCGCTGACTCGCCTGCAGACTTATATTTACGCAGTTGAGTATAGGAGTTACTACGTAATGGACAGCAAGTGTGTGCGCGTGCAGGCTAAATGGTGCCTTGTGCTCAGGGCGAAACTGTCCAGTNACTTATATTTACGCAGTTGAGTATAGGAGTTACTACGTAATGGACAGCAAGTGTGTGCGCGTGCAGGCTAAATGGTGCCTTGTGCTCAGGGCGAAACTGTCCAGTGCGCCAGTGCAATAAAGGTGGAGAGATAAAAAACATTGTGGTGAGAAAAATGCATTCTTCCTTTATTATTACAATTTCTTTTACCAAGTGTAGTTCATCACTTAGATGATACAAAAAGTGCAATATGAATGGCAATGAAGTACTTTTATTTGGAATAAATGGAAATTAATTATTGATTAACTTCTGGGAATTACTACAGAAGCANATGGCAATGAAGTACTTTTATTTGGAATAAATGGAAATTAATTATTGATTAACTTCTGGGAATTACTACAGAAGCATTAATAGTACAGTAATACCCCGACTTACGCTGCCCCGTTTTACCCGAATTCGGAGATACGCGGTTTTTCTTTTTGAGCGCCGCGCGCCTCGGCTCTCCCACCCCGCCTGGTCAGTGTTCGGTTTACGACAGGTTCGAACGTGTTTTGTGTGGGATTGTTTTACGTATGCTGTGCGTTTTATTGTTAACTCTAATTATGTCATCCAAATGAACAAAAAATTAGTCATTTGAATCAAACAAGAAAAGAAAATCACTATCTTTGGAGTGTAAACTGAATATTATCAAAGACTTTGAAGCAAAAATTAAAATTTGTGAATTGGCAAAGAAATTTGANGACTTTGAAGCAAAAATTAAAATTTCTGAATTGGCAAAGAAATTTGAGAGACTAAGAGAAGAAGCTGGGGAGGCGGCCAAAGACTTTGTACCAAGCCACCTACCTACTCTTCCGACGCTATTTAAAGGCACCATTAATGCCAAGTGCCAGATCCTGCAGACCCCGCCTCAGTAAGGTCTGCCCCCGAGCCTGTGTGACTGATCTGTTACAATCTAAAAACACCTAGTGAGACGCAGACGCGCTCCTGCCCCTAACACCGTCATGCGTCAGTAGTTTCGTTACTAATTATAAAAGTTGGGGCTTTTTTTATGTACGTTATAACAAGATTTTATTGTACAGTATATGGTATCTGGCTGGTTAATGGCGAGTGTTCTAGTGAGTGTATGTAATTTGTAGATACTTTCTCCACTGTTGGCAACATTGAGTTTGTAGCCTGGGGAGAATAGCCAGGTTCACAGCATNGCACGTAATTTGTAGATACTTTCTCCACTGTTGGCAACATTGAGTTTGTAGCCTGGGGAGAATAGCCAGGTTCACAGCATGTCCGATATTTTCAAAATCTCTAGCTGCTGATTATTTGATGTGTATTTGTGTTGGTATGGTTGCTATAGGTCTGAAAACATAACTGGTGTTCTCTGCAGCCAAATATTCTCAGTGCCAGCCTGATGTATGGTTTTTTTAATTTCTTGGACGCTGAAAAAAAATTCTCGTTATGGGAGAAACTGAACTAGACTAAAAAAGTGTATCTCAAAAGGAGCACTCAACCAGTTTACATTCAAAACATTTTATAAACAACTTGTAAATATTCAGTGCCACCAATCATTGGCTCCATCTCGTATGGCGGCATTTGAGAAACAGCATGCCTTCAGCACTTGAAGATGGCATCTAACTAGTGAAGTTGGTTGCAGTTAAGGAAAGTGTGTTAATACGTGTCGGCCTCCTGTGTGAAGCACATCTCAGGGAAGTGACGGGTGGGCATGTGTGCCTGGCAGGCAAGGCTGTGTCCAGCGAGGAAGAGGAGGAGATAGATCCTAGCACGGGCGTGGTTCACATCGTCAACACGGACATCGGGGAGATGCCGGAAGGTGCCCAGCCCTCGGAAGGGGAGGACGATGACTTGCGCTCCAACGATGACCCGCACAAAGCGCTCGACATCAATCTTGATGAGTGAGTGAATCAACTACTACTGCTAAATGTGTATTTTAAGAAGTGACTCCTGGTTGTATGCTAGTTAAATCATTATGATCTGTTTGTCAAATGGTTGTTAAAAGTTTTAATTCAGGTAAAATATGTAGTATCCTATTGTGTGGATTGAAATGGATGGTTCTTGGACATCCGGCTGATGACTTTGGCATCACTTTAGCAAGTTCCATTTGGTTTTCTGCTTTTGTGTGTCTACTCCTCCCAGTTTGACAGGTCCATTCCTTTTTTAACTTTTTAATTCATTGGAGCTACAATCATGGTATTTTGCTTGAATTTGTGAAAAACTTTGTGGAACCAATCAAAGGGCATTTTAGGCACTTACAGTTTACTTTTTCAAGTCCCTTCATTACTTAAGTGACTCAAAGTGATGGAACGGCTTGTTTAAAAGCATGCTTTCTTCTTTTCTATTATCATTCAGTGCTTTGCGTATGCTTTCGGACTTAGCTGGGTGAGAGTGGTGTATGCTGTGGGCTCGTGGGTAGGGCGAGCAAGTCAGTGCTAAGTGCTAGTTCTCTTTGTTACTGTGGGCGGTGTGTTACCAGTGAGATGACAGCACGTGTGCAGTAAGGAACATTGCGTGTGATGTTGCAGGCCATTGCGGGACGAGGAGAAGCTGCCGGTGCCATCTCATAGAGTGCCAGAGGCGGTGCCGGCAGAGAAGGAGCGAGGCAAGAAGCACCGGCACAAGGAGAAGACGGATAAGGGAAAGAAGAGTAAGGAGCATCGCAAGCACGCCCACAAGCAGCGGCAACGCGAGAATGCAGTCAAAAAGGTGCGCCTACTAAAACTGGTGTTTCCGCAGACAAACTAGCCCATTGTTCTGCTGCACGTAATGTCCAGAATGAGGGGTGACCACGGCTGCGTCGATGTGTTTTGCTCGGTGTGCCCTCAGCTTGCTTACGGACGTTGTGTAATGTGTGGCAGGAGGAGGACATTGACTTGTGGCTGAGCCAGGACCAGTCTGAGTACCAGGAGGTGGCTTCTGATGGCGAGTGGCCTGTCGCTGTTGGTGCTGAGGTTACTGCAGATGATATTGCTGCCAAGAAGAGTAAGAAGGACAAGAAAAAGTCCAAAGACAGTAAGTTGACCCTTTCATCACCGTATGGAGAATATTTCTTCTCTGCACCTCTTATTTATGCACTTCTGAATATGTGGTTGTAATCTTCACCATTTGTTCCATTCCCCCTGTGGTTAGATGTGTTCACCTGACACTAAAAGTTACACAACCTCTGCTGGTTCACTCCAGATTTTCGCAAGCGAGAATTGTGCCGGACGAAGCCGCCGGTTGCTGGGTTTTCTCGAGGATGTCCCNGTTCACTCCGGATTTGCGCAAGCGAGAATTGTGCCGGACGAAGCCGCCGGTTGCTGGGTTTTCTCGAGGATGTCCCGTTTCCCCCGCCCTTTAATTCCGGTGCTGCTCCATCCTCAACCTCACTTCACCCTCATCGGCTCTCAAGACCTCGANGTTTCCCCCGCCCTTTAATTCCGGTGCTGCTCCATCCTCAACCTCACTTCACCCTCATCGGCTCTCAAGACCTCGATGTTAAGAGCCGCCCAAATCTTTTCACTCGCTCACTAAACATTACGCTAACAAGTGGTGCCACCATTAGTAGTTCATGAATTTCTCAGTTTCACCTCCTGTTGTAGGTAGAGAAAAGTTACAGAATGAGACTTTAAATTTGATTATTTCATATGTTGTGTACATTTCCTTCAGTGGAGTGGAGACACGTGTGATGTGTGTGCAGAGGAGAAGAAGCAGAAGGACAGAGAGAAGGAGCGAGGCAAGAGGAAGCAGGTGGAGGAGGCTGCTGCGAAGGACGGGTACGAGGAGGCGGCGGGGATCTCCACGCCCTCCAAGGAGGTGGTGAGCGAGGAGCTGCTGGAGGGGGTTTCCCCCGCCCCCGGGCCTCCACAGTCCCAGGTGGTGCTGCCCACTTACGCCCGGCTCGCTGCCGACAAGACCCTGCAGCTGGTGAGTGTCTCCCCGCACAACGCTACGGTCAAGCATCTTTAATAGAAACTTAGTTAATGCAAAGTTCTCATTAAGAGAACTAACATTTTTTGTGTTTAATTCGTTGGTTACGCATTAATGCTTACCTCAAAAAATATATATATTTTTGGAGTACAATTTTCATCCAGAAAATTTAAAAATAAATTATCGAAGATTGTATGGCTTTGTTTTTGTTGTAAGTGTATTCAGAGAGAAAAAGAATTGTGACAGAATGTAAGAAATCATGTTTGAAGGACACGCATGTGTAGTTTCCTTAAGAGATAGGAGAAAAGTAAAACCACATGGGTGTAGTTTAATCTGCGTGCTTTCATCGCGTTTAATGAAGTCTCACTTTCTACAAGTACAATTTGCGTAGTACAGTGCACTGACAAACACTGCACCACGTTGCAAGTAGAAGTGGTGAGATGCTAGGCGTGCATGCTCCCATTCTTCTGTGCCTTAAATGCATACAAACAATCCTGTGACCATACAAAGTTGTCTTTTCTTCCCCTTAGAGAGAGGTAAAAAATTTTATGTTAATTTGTTAACTTAGTAATACTTATTTGTTTGTATTATAATAATGACACTTCAAATGGTTGAAAGATGTGCTGGTGATGAGAATGTCTTGATTTTCCACAGATAAAAATTTGTAATTGTATTGAAAAACACCTTCTTAATACAGACCACATTATCGCAAATTGAAAGTTCAGGTCCCTTGAGGTTTGTATTAAAGGGGTTCTGCTGTATTACATTGCTGAACAGTGCCATTTACAACTGTGATATTCTGGCAGCATCCCAAGCTTCCAGCCAGGCAGGGAAGTGTTGACATAACTTCTCCTGTATCCTTGTAAACAACTTCTTCAGGGCAATACAGTCAAAACTCAAAATTACGACCATTCGTGGTCCGTAGAAAAATGGCAGGTACAGTGGAGTCTCCATTATCCGTCAGTCCCGGGACCATCGTCACCATGACAGTTGAGAATCACACATTACATCAATCACACATTGATGTAATGTGGGATTGTTTTTTGTTTAGAATTTCCAGTTTATAGAAAGTTACTGTCATTTTCATGTAGTTTTGTTTGTATTTTCAAAGTTAACTTTTTTGCACTTGAAGATTTATGCCACGACCAGTGAATTTACTGATTGATGTAATAATAAGTATAATTGTTTTTCGTTTGTGTTTTAAATTTCCAGTTCATAGTCTTGGTCTCTCATTATATAAACAGCCACTCTTATTTTCTCGTGGTTTTGTGTGTGTTAACACATTTAACTGTAACTAAAAGAACACCCCTTTTATTAAAAAAAATAACACCTATTTTTAAGAAAAAATATTCCTTTAATTTTGTACAAAAATAACACTCAAAGTGCATGCATGATGCTATATTTGCAGAAATTTTCACTTCAGATTTTCTACGATATTAAAACATTTTTACATGTGGTTTTTTTTATTGGTATCTTAAAAGGGACGAGCAATATGTTCCTCAATAACATTTTTGTAGTAGATAGTTGTTTAGAAAAATATACATAAGTAAAATAGACTCAGAATACAGCAACTATGAGCATAGTAGTTCTGTAACAGATTGTTNTTTAGAAAAATATACATAAGTAAAATAGACTCAGAATACAGCAACTATGAGCATAGTAGTTCTGTAACAGATTGTTATGAATTATGTACCAAGGTTGGATCTATTTATGGTTTCTGGGATCAATATTATTCATTTGTTTAACTTTGTGGTAATGAGTTTACTCACATCCTCTCCACATGATGTGTTTGGCTTTAATATATTTGCTTTGACAGATGTATGAACCAAGGTTGCTGCCCCTCGAATCGAGTCAAATTGTAGTGGCCATCTTGATCTCCAACTTGAGCATCTCCCTGGTGAAGGAACTGGACTTTATGGTGTCGGACACGTCGACCGTGAAGCTCGTACGAGGGGTGAGTGTCGTAGTGAGTTACGATGGACACTCTGCATTGAGCTGTTCACATTCGTCTGAATATCAGGTCATCTATTTGCTTTCATTCATCAAAAATTTAAAACATTGTACATTATGTTATTTGGACAAAATTGTATTATTAGGGCCTAGAAATTTTTGCGAACCATGAAATACCACGAAGTAATGCAAAATACTGGTAAATTATGTTCATTTGCGAAATTCCATAATAATTCCCGTATTCACTAAATATTGATGANGTAATGCAAAATACTGGTAAATTATGTTCATTTGCGAAATTCCATAATAATTCCCGTATTCACTAAATATTGATGAAATTGCTTATTTAAGTTAATCTAAAACCACAACTCTAGCTACTTTTACCATGAAAACTCTTTCAAGCATTAAGTTTTACAATTTTCCATTTGTTATAAATCATTATATCGCATTTACTTCAGATACGTGCGGATAACAATATGTTGTGGTTCCCCAGTTAACAGATAGTGACACACAATTCCTATATTTCACTGCTGCATGCTAACAAAGGTATTTTTAACGAACTTTTAACTGTAACTTTTTGCATTTTTGCCTATAAATATTTTTTTTCTTAAATTCTTGAGATTTTTTTATGGTCCCGGAGAATATAGTCGCAAAATTCAGGGGTCGCAAATTAGAGTTCTACTGCAATTGCGTGGAAGGGTGTAGGGTGGAACTCTATGTATTGAACCCAAATGGATTATTGTCGGTGTCTTTTCTGAATGTGCCCTTATATGAATTTTTTACCACAATTATTATTGTTTCCTATTANATGGATTATTGTCGGTGTCTTTTCTGAATGTGCCCTTATATGAATTTTTTACCACAATTATTATTGTTTCCTATTATTAAGTATTATCTAACAAATTGTTGGTCATATCATAGAAATTTTCTATCCACATTTATCCCTACAAATAAATTAAGAGCTGTGCAAATTATGCTGATCCATCAATCTACCAATACTACTGATACAGATCAGCCCATCCTGTGCAGATACAGTTGACTTAAAAACAGAGTAAATTATAATAGATTTAGTTTTATTTAAATCCTTAATGGTTAAATAACTTGTACCCTTGCATACAACAGTAGGTAAATTTATATACCTCCAAATATGCATTTTTTTCAGATGGAGGCTTCTGTTAATTAAATTATTCTCTTACAATAGCAGAAGTCTATAAATTTCATATGTGGTAGTCAACAGGATGTGGAATTATGCTAATTTTGAACATAATCCTGGAATCGCTGTTCTGCCAACCTCTGGCTATCACTCTTCCGTCAAAGCGATATTTCTTGATTGGGTAAAATGTCTGCAGGTGCAGTGCGGGGATAATGGAACGACCATTAGGAGAGGAAACTAGAGAAATTTAGATTTATTTTTACGTGGTCCATTGTGTTGCTTTCTTTTAATTGGTTCATAGTGTTGCATAAAGTGAGAAAGATAAGTAGCTATACAGCAGATCTTAAACTATGAAGACCTTTGCAGAGAAAACCGTAATTTTGCGGTGCACCACAACTATTTTCTGTATGTAAATTATTTTATAAATACAGTAATTCAATTGCCTGCATTAGTTTTTACTAAAATAAATCTTTGTCAGATGTTAAAAAAAATTTGCGTTTACAAATGACAATGCAATCCCACATGTGAATCGCATAGCAAGCACAACTCGTGCTTACCAGCCACCACATAAGTCACTCGCTACTGCTGCACCTCTCTGCTGCACGTGGAAGATCTAAAAGTAAACTACTGTGAGTGGGCGGCCAGGAGTTGTCTCTGTCTCCCTCCCTCCTGCTTCCTCTCACCCCTCCAGCTTCCTCTTTATTACCTCCTACTGGGCTTGCTGCCACTCTCTTCTACCTCTGGCTAAGCTTGCTTCCTTTGTCTCTGTCTCGCTTTCCATTCCCCATGTTACATTTCCCCTTCAGCCAGGAGTAGTGTTATATTACAAAACAAANTTTCTTTGTGTCTACCGCTCTGCCACTCTCGCTCTGCTGCCACTCTCTTCTACCTCTGGCTAAGCTTGCTTCCTTTGTCTCTGTCTCGCTTTCCATTCCCCATGTTACATTTCCCCTTCAGCCAGGAGTAGTGTTATATTACAAAACAAACATGCCTGCACTCATTTTATCTGACAGCTCACATGTCTACCACTTTTCTTTTGGAAAGGGTTGATTGTGACATTTTTGTAGATGCAGTCGGTTCATAAAAATATGTACNGTGTCTACCACTTTTCTTTTGGAAAGGGTTGATTGTGACATTTTTGTAGATGCAGTCGGTTCATAAAAATATGTACAATGGTGTTACTCTCTTTTATTGTACGTAGCCCATCATTTGAACCCAAAAAATAGTAATAAAAATGTGTTAGATACGCAGATAAATACGGTAACTCGATTGGCTATTTTTATGCAGTTGTATAGTATATTAGCCGATGCTCCAATAACAAATTATTGGCAATATCGTCACTTGCCGATCCAGATAGGCACAGCAATAGCAGAAATGTTTACATAATTTCACGCNCAAATTATTGGCAATATCGTCACTTGCCGATCCAGATAGGCACAGCAATAGCAGAAATGTTTACATAATTTCACGCCATTTCACATGTTTGTTCGGCTAAAGCCAGTTTACCCTGGGGTCGAGCAAGGTTAACGTAGAGTTCTCCGAGTAGAGGGTTTTATTAACTCTGTAGATATCCAGATGGGAGTAAACTTTGATTTATCCGTTTTCGAATGCATAAGGTGCGCGACACGTTTTGAGAGGAAGACTTCCACGACACATTCCAGAAGTGGCAGGAATGCTGAGAGCATTTTATTACTTTGCAAGGGAACTAGTTTGAAGGTGATAATNCAAATTATTGGCAATATCGTCACTTGCCGATCCAGATAGGCACAGCAATAGCAGAAATGTTTACATAATTTCACGCTATTTCACATGTTTGTTCAGCTAAAGCCAGTTTACCCTGGGGTCGAGCAAGGTTAACGTAGAGTTGTCCGAGTAGAGGGTTTTATTAACTCTGTAGATATCCAGATGGGAGTAAACTTTGATTGATCCGTTTTCGAATGCCTAAGGTGCGCGACACGTTTTGAGAGGAAGACTTCCACGACACATTCCAGAAGTGGCAGGAATGCTGAGAGCATTTTATTACTTTGCAAGGGAACTAGTTTGAAGGTGATAATGTGTAAGTGTAGATAAAATAAAGTACTTTATTATAAACATAAACAGTTTTGAAAATTTTTCTTACAGCCTTGTTTGATGGCAACGCTAGTATTAGGTGTCAAAGAGTAACTCACATGTATGTGCGGTTAATGCAAGCTAACCTGAAAATGTTGCGTGATGAAGCTTACACTCATATCCTGTTGTGAATATTCAAATCCCTTGTGATAATTGAATTTTACCATCCCAGCCTTAATTTTGCCCTCATGTAGCACCAAGATTGAAGACCATGTACAATAAAATTTTGATACAACGTACTTCTTATTAACAGATATTTTTTTCTCTACATGGTAGTAAATAAAGTTGAAAATGATTTTTTTGATTATTTTCTATGTCTTGTGGCCACGAGTGTTAATCCCCAGCTTTATCTCTGCATGTTCAGGAAATTACGGTAAGTTCTTGTGTAGTTATTTTGTATATTGGATCATTGTGG
The DNA here is from genome assembly GCA_002778355.1 of Clitarchus hookeri. Classification (NCBI taxonomy): domain Eukaryota; kingdom Metazoa; phylum Arthropoda; class Insecta; order Phasmatodea; family Phasmatidae; genus Clitarchus; species Clitarchus hookeri. Next base: position 55,749 of record NQII01005149.1, on the reverse strand, counting down.
CTTATTTTTAATTATGAGAAATCAGGGTTACGGGTGAACTAATTTTAGAACAGCGCNGACACATTCCAGAAGTGGCAGGAATGCTGAGAGCATTTTATTACTTTGCAAGGGAACTAGTTTGAAGGTGATAATGCGTAAGTGTAGATAAAATAAAGTACTTTATTATAAACATAAATAGTTTTGAAAATTTTTCTTACAGCCTTGTTTGATGGCAACGCTAGTATTAAGTGTCAAAGAGTAACTCACATGTATGTGCGGTTAATGCAAGCTAACCTGAAAATGTTGCGTGATGAAGCTTACACTCATATCCTGTTGTGAATATTCAATTCCCTTGTGATAATTGAATTTTACCATCCCAGCCTTAATTTTGCCCTCATGTAGCACCAAGATTGAAGACCATGTACAATAAAATTTTGATACAACATACTTATTAACAGATATTTTTTCTCTACATGGTAGTAAATTAAGTTGAAAATGATTTTTTTATTTCCTTTCTGTTTTGTGTCCACGAGTGTTAATCCCCAGCTTTCTCTCTGCATGTTCAGGAAATTACGGTAAGTTCTTGTGTAGTTATTTCGTATATTGGATCATTGTGGCTTATTTTTAATTATGAGAAATCAGGGTTACGGGTGAACTAATTTTAGAACAGCGCGGCTCTCGCTTCTCCCCTACCACCCTCTTGTCAGCTGCTGCGTCAGTGAGAAATCAGGGTTACGGGTGAACTAATTGTAGAACAGCGCGGCTCTCGCTTCTCCCCTACCACCCTCTTGTCAGCTGCTGCGTCAGTGAGAAATCAGGGTTACGGGTGAACTAATTTTAGAACAGCGCGGCTCTCGCTTCTCCCCTACCACCCTCTTGTCAGCTGCTGCGTCAGTGAGAAATCAGGGTTACGGGTGAACTAATTTTAGAACAGCGCGGCTCTCGCTTCTCCCCTACCACCCTCTTGTCAGCTGCTGCGTCAGTGAGAAATCAGGGTTACGGGTGAACTAATTTTAGAACAGCGCGGCTCTCGCTTCTCCCCTACCACCCTCTTGTCAGCTGCTGCGTCAGCCATTTCCTTTTTTATTTAACACCATGAAAATTGTGAGGGTTTCCTTTGTAATTCTCTCGCTCTATTCATTTGTAACCAATTATACTCTTAGTTTACGATCCCCAGCCAGATGATAATGCTAGTCAGCTGGGTTTTCTCGGGGATCTCCCGTTTCCCCCGCCCTTGCATTCTGGTGCTGCTCCATTCTCACCTCATTTCACCCTCATCAGCTCTCAAGACCTCGTTAACAGCCGCCCAAATCTCTCAACTGAACTCTTAGTTTACGTATGATAAAATAACTACAGATGAATAGTTATTGGGCCCATGGCAATGTAAATGTTACGTATGGTGGAAGGTTACAAAATAAGGAGAAAAGTAGATCTTAAGTGGGACTTTCAAAAGTGCTCAATTAACCACGAAGATCTATGTTGTGTTGGGAAGGTTGATGGACTATGGTGGGGGTTGTTGCAGGGCAATGATGGCCAGTATAGCGTGAAGCTGCCCTTCCATCTGTCAGCGCGTGCCTCCAACGAGGCCCAGTTCGCCTTCCACGTGCTCGATGTCACCTTCCCCCAGAAGCTGCGGGGCACACTCACCTACATGGTCCAGGTGAGGTGCACTTACTGCACACCGTCATTTTTTTTTCTGATTACGTTCATGGGTTTTCCACGTCATCTGTTGTACTTTGTCTTTTATCAGCTCTTTCTCAACGTGAAAAATTAATAGGCTAGCTGAATTATATGTACTGCTTGTGATAGGGCAGCTTTAACAATCCCGTGAAACCTTTCGAACTCAACTTGGAAACAGTTGCTGTAAAAGATAGATGCATATGCTGTATGAACTGTTCTTTGAATGGTACTTGCAATAGGGGTAAGTGATTAAATGGAAAATTACCTCGGACATATGCCATCGCAGAGCTGTTGCCAAGGAAACACACAGAAAATTACAGTACGTTACAAATATTACACGCAAACAAGCCAAGACTAGTTGTTGTCAGCAAATATTTAAAATGTTAAAATTATCCCACAAGGAATTCAGTCAACAGTTTTGCCAAACCAAANTAGTTGTTGTCAGCAAATATTTAAAATGTTAAAATTATCCCACAAGGAATTCAGTCAACAGTTTTGCCAAACCAAACCAAAACTAAACTAAACAGGATGAGTAACGAGCTGTTGAACAGAAGACAAGACAAATACATGCATGAAACTTAGATCACACAACACGGAGACAGACAAGCACAGTAGAGCCCCACTGTCAAGGTTACTGCCTGCTTGTTGGCAGCTGCCAAATTTAAATGGGAAATCCCGTGTTAAGGACATTTCACCTCGGTGCGTTAATTTTAAAGNGCTTGTTGGCAGCTGCCAAATTTAAATGGGAAATCCCGTGTTAAGGACATTTCACCTCGGTGCGTTAATTTTAAAGATAAAGCGTTTCAAACAAAATTTATTTTTCACTAATTTTTTTTAGGAGAAAATCCCTATTAATGTATATTTTCAATACAGATAAGACAGTATGTACTTTTTTCTAAAACATAAATTGTAAAAATCCCTTGCAAACAGGGAATACGTGTTATGGAGACGTCTCCGCTGTAGGGACCCGTAATATAGGATTTCCTATTTAAATTTCGCAGCTGCACGCCAGTAGGCAGTATGAGAGTTTATTGATAAACTGTGTCCAGGTCACCTGAAAGGCAAGGTAACCTACCGGCTAAGTGTGTACATTACACGTGCGTGAATAGGGAGCAGTGGGGTGAGGGTGACTCCTAAAACCAACAGCTAAGTAACTGGTACTCTGCGACACAAACTCCCTTATCAATTAGCAGGACGACTACGAGGCAGATGAACTTTTGTGCAGAGCACGGCAGATGATATTGTAGATGAAGCTGGCGGGCAAGAGCTGGCAGGCAGTCATCTGAATAGCACAGAGACCGAGCAGAAAA
>NQII01005149.1:32963-51363 GCA_002778355.1 Clitarchus hookeri | reverse complement strand
TAACACTCTTTCTTGCTCTCTCTCTTGTTCTTTCACTTTCATGTTTTTTGTCTCTCTTGTTCTTTGACTCTCTCACACTGTAATTCTCTCTGTCATTATATCTTTCTCTCTTTGGTTCTCGTTTTTCAACTTGTACTGCCACTTGTGATGTATCACTCGGTGCTTTTCTACAAAACGTGTTTTTTTGTGAGAAATGCGTTTTGGAAATGAGTAGCCGATATGCGACTGTGTTGTGCAACTTGTGGCTGAGATGACAGTGTTGGTGCGTTGACATGCTTGTTGCAGCAAAGTGCAGGACAGCTGTCAGTGGAGGGGAAGAGCAACTGCGAGCCGCTCCTCAACAGCGTCCTCTCGGAGATGAAGGGTGTGCTTTCGGCCTCGTAATGCAGCCACTCTCCGCACCCGTCCCGTCCTCTCTCGTCTCACGACTGTGTGCGCGATTGCAGCTGCTCGAGATGCTCCTTTAGGCAAAAACTTTACAACAAACTGTATTTAAGGTTTATTTTTCTAACTTTGTTTAGATGTATAAAAGTATGAATATTTTTTATTTTTTGAAGTTGTATGTATTTTTATGTTTTGTTGCTGTGTGATAGGTATATTTTGTTTGTGTCAGCCTCGCTACGAATGGCATGCCCGTGCCTGCAGTTTAGCTTGCAAGTATGCCTCCTAAGTGTTTTGGGGTCCCTCCTCCTAATGTAGTTACGATGAAACTGTGCATCGTCAAAGATTACAGAATCATGTCACTCGTTTGTTTCTTGCATTTCGTGAAGAGTCTGTGTTCCCTGAAGCGTGGGTTTCTAGAGAGCCTGGAGTCAAGTGTAAAGTCTTCTAGACAAAGAAAGTGCAATTAAAGTTGGTGGCTTGCCAGTCAGGTTTTGCAGGTTGCTTACACCATTAAGATACTGCGTGTGGCCACAGAAGTTGGAATTGATGACCACTTAACAGTCGGACAATGTAGTGCAGTGTTATCATAAGGTTTTAACGTCAAACTCACCTGCCTAGCACTGCCTGTAAATGAAAGAACATTATAATTACCAAAAAATTTCTGTTCGCAGTACTCTGGGTTTTCTGTGCGTTATATTTATTTTCGTTTCCTGCAATCATGCCACTTTGTTTACATCTGATAGCACAGTCGAGACATTATTATGAAATATTTTATCGTTTATATGTATAATTTTCAACCCATATCCAGACAAAGCCTGTAATAAGAATATGGCTGGCATTTGAAGTCCATTATTCAAGAGTGCGTGGGACATTGGTTAACTCTAACTCTGCTAATTGATCTCAACAGATTTTTTAAGTCAGTATAGAATAACTGAGAAAGTGCAATCCTCGATAACTGTTATTGCTAATTTTGTGGACAAATATTTTGCCAAACTGATTTAATTTATTTTGTATATCATCTTGCGCTACAATTACTTATAACATCTCAGCAGAAATTCATCTTTATGGTAAAATACCTTCTCGTAAAGTTAGTAAATACGATTATGTAGGATGGCCATTTCTTTGTTTATCCATAAAATGGTAGAATATGGTTAACTTTTATAGCATTAACGTATGTCGTATGCACTCTTAAGCAGAGTATTCTTGTGTACTTATGTCTCAGGAAAGTTTTCAAAATGAAAGGTTTTGGAGTTGAAAATTGGAGGGGCTACATTATTGTGTGCAAATACTAAATAGCCAAAGATAAGCTTTTAAAGTGTAAAAAAAGATAGGTGGGAATGGACAGCTAGGCTACCAATTACATTTTAAAAAGGAGACGGTAAACACAGGTACTCGGAAGGCGGTACTTGTGGACACACACACACATGCCGCTTTGCTGGCCGGGCCGACGCCTCCAGGCAGCAAGTACTGCCCTGCGAGTACTTCAAATGAAGAGAGTTGGCTAGGTGTTGTTCCTCAACTTCTTCCTCCCACGATCTGTGATTGTTTAGATGGAAAATCTGTGATATAAAATATGAATACAGATACTGCTAGGTTCTTGGAACATGACATTTTAGGAACAGTTCTGACATCAGATGGAATTGTATTATTGAGATTGGCAGTAGATTAGTTTGCTGCCAGTAGTACGTTTGTGGCTGTGTGAGAAATTGCATGCTGTGGTATGTGCCTGCCAAATATTCCAATTTTTTCGCTTTGATGGNTTTTTTTTTCTTTACTTTTCTTTTCTTTACCCATTATCCCAATATTTTCATTAGTTTGCGTGTTGCTCTAGATGTAATCAAACTTGATATGCTTAAGATTCGTGACGGCACTGTGGTGTTCTCGTCAATAACACTTCAGAACTAATTTTTAATGCATATTTATTGAAGAAAATGTACCACAATTGTATACTGTAATACTGCTCCTCCAGTAATTGACAGGTCTGTGAAACTTTTCTCTGAACTACTAGATTCTGACAAGTTCGTATTATCAATAATTTACTATGCAGTACTGCAGAATGGCAGATAATTGTGTTTTCTATAATCGAGATGCGAAATACTATGCATTCAAATATATATGTTTGAAAAAAAAATGCACTTACTCTTAAAGTTAAGGCTTCAGCACAAGTTACCTGAACAGATTAATTTCGAAACAATTTTATGTATGCCTCGTGCATATTTTAATACAGGGCATCATTTTAGTTTATACGTAGTTCTGTGCAGGTGACGATAAAAATGAGAATCTAGTGATTTTTACTGCTTCGAGTCGTCAAGTTCAGTATAATTTTGTGAGTTAAAATAAAGTTTGCACCATAAATGTAAATGTGTACCATTTGTACATGGGAGCAACACCTGCCCCTTATAACTTCCTCTCTCTCTTATAGTCACAGTTTACCAAGAAAAATATGTTTTGAACTAGTTTCTACCTGTAAGAATAATCCTTCATGTGGTTAAGTGATTCACAGTGGTGCTTTATCCCTCTCGTCAACGAGTGAATGACAGTGGTAGGTAGGAACTGAAATGTCAGCTATGTGATGCCGTTAGAAAAAAATATCAGTTACAGGAGTGGAGTGGAGGGGGAGGGTAGCTTCCAGGCTGATTCGCCAGCATGCCACCGCGAGTGGGCGGACAAGTAGTCCACATTTAAAGTCTTTGTTAATAATTGTTTTCTTTTTTGACACACATGTTTTTAAAATGGTAATTACATGAAAATATTGGCAAGTCGATTACGCCTCTGCCGAAGGTGCGACTGGCCGTAAGATAAAGAGGCTTTTCATGTTTAAATATGTTTTTATGATTTGTGTCCTGTCGAGACAATACATCTCGACCTTGACAGCTTCCGACCTTGTTTTCTGTCGCCCTGCGCTGTGACGAGCCGCAGGAGGAAGCAGCATATGTTGCATCATCTTGTTTTATCGCAACAACATCACAAACGACAGCAGAGTTATTATTTTCATTCCAGCACAACTTTGGCAGTTCAGCAACATAAAATTATTGATTAATAAGACACTAAAAGCAATTGTTAGGTGCAAATATTTGTTTGTAATCTAAAAGCATTGTGAGTGAGTGAATAGATGAGATTTGGGTGGCTCTTAGTATCGAGGTCTTGAGAGCCAATGTTGCTTTCAGGTTGGTCCCTCAGTGTGTGGTCAAGTGAGAAGACAAATAGTCCGCATTTAAAGATTTTTTTTTTTCCATAGACGAGTAACTTTTTAATTTGCAATTACATCAAATAATAATGTCCAGTTTACCATATTTGTGCATATTTACACTGAAGGTGAGCCATGCCATAAGTGACCTTTTATGTTCAGAAATATCTCATCTTGTATGTATTTGTGTCGCGCTCTGACGCACGTGCTGTTCACAGACACCTTCTGCTCATCAGTAGCTTGGCTGGCAGCATCATGCTCCCCAGGAGGCAAAATTGTTTGTCGTTATTATAATGCTCGTGTTTATTTCCCAGGTGCCAATTTATAAAACAAAAATGGGGGCATTTATGCCAAGCAAACATGGCAATTGGGGTCGTACGAATATTTGGTATACGTAAATGAAAAAGAAAAATGAATACTTTCAGTTTTGTTTCAATAACAAATTTGGTTGCCGAAAGTTGTAATGAAACGAAAATTATAGATTTCAATGGATATTCGGGTGTTTAATAAATGTGTGTTTCTTGCGCCAGCAAAAAAAAAAAAAAAAAATGCCTGTAAATCATCTTGTTTTTTATTATTTTGCAACTAAAATAACTACCAAAATGGAAATTTAATTGTAGACAAGAACCCGTCGTGGTAAATATTCTGTATCCTAAATTGTTTCTGGGTTGGTTTTACAACAAATTCGTTGTAATGAATAGCTTGCTACGATGTTATGAAATGCGTTAGATTTGCATTAAGACTGAACACTTACAAAACAATTTTTCGTTTTTGTCTCGGTTTCACTAGTGTTCATAACTAGGGCTGTTCTGATACCACCACCGATACTTGTCCAGGCGATATTATCACTGGAGTCGTATTTGTTTTCACGTAAAACTTATTGCAGTTCAGCAACATGAGGTAGTTATAAACCTCACAGGAGTAAGTTTTTCACAAAAAAAAATTGCCAAGATTTTTTTACTACAGTTTTTTGAAGGTGATGCATCTTCGACAGAAAATTATTTATTAGTATTAGAAAGCAACATAACCCGTATGGCATCGCAAAATAATATTTCACTCAGCTTTTATCAAATTTCACAGCATAGCAAAGCAGTTTAAATGGCACGCTAGAGGTGCTGTAATTAATTCACTTCCGTAAGCAACGTAACCCTCGTGCCGTACTCTTAAACAGACGTAGTCGCGTAGACGTAGATGTGCACGAGATGAGAAAGTGATCTCCATGCAGTGCAAGGGATAAACACCACGTAGTTCGCACGCCTGCCACACCACAAACACTTTGCGTACACATAAACCATTTTGTGTGACAATTTGCCGTCGTTAGGATGCAGCCGCGACACGGTTTTTGTAAACATCGCAATATTTTAAAAAAGGGTTAGTTATTTCAAGGAGGAAAAAATCTGAATGTAGGCGTTAATACAGAATTGAGTCACAAAGTGTTCATTAAGGTGGATATTTTATTAACATGCCATAAGTCGTAACGTAAAGATTTGTTAAAATGAAAGAAAAATCCATTGTATTGCATAGGCTTTTGTCGGGACCAAAACAGTTTTTTGTTATAATGAAATGTTCATCAACGTGAAGTTCGTTAAACTGGTGCTCTACTGTAAGTACTAGTCGTGGTTTTGGGGTGAAATAAAAATTATATGAAATATACATTTTCCGATACTTTCAACTCTGTTAGATGCCTAATATCAGCCGATGACCGATACCAAGAATTAGTATGAGAACAACTCTATTCATAATAAATCTTTCATATTCGTTTCGTGAGAAAAAAAGTCACATTCGCACAACCCAAATGGCAAATGCATGACTTAACAACTTATTATTTTGGGGTATCTGAGGAGCTGATAACTGGGTTTTGACATCATATTTAATGGCAAGTGTATCATCTACACAGTTGTTTCAGTGATATTGCAATTTCGAAGAAGGAAAATTACCAACATGTTACATATTATTTATTTTGTAAACAAGATACATTGTCGATGGGGAGGGAAATGTTTTAATGACAATAAAATAATTTGCATCCCCATATTTTAGTTATTTCCACCTCTCCCCTTCCCACACTTTTCTCCGCCATTTACAACTGCGTACAAACAAAATCAAAAATATTTGTCGTAAAGAAGCATTCAGTTAGTTCAAAATAATAATATACAGTTATTAAATCTTGCTTTGTTTATTGTTGATTGTTTTCAAAAAGTATAGTGTTCACATTTAAATTTAAAAATTGACATTGAAGTAAGTCCCTCCAATTTTTAAAACATTTTATTTAGCGTCAATATTGTCAGTATGGGCAACTTTCTTTTTTTATAATGTATAACACTGTTACACTAGTTAAAGCTGAAGGATTTGTTCAACAACAAATGTCGGGCGCATAGCAGCACGATGCTCCATATGGAGCAGGTCTCTCGAAATTTGTTCCATAATTTTCTCTGGTATTCAATTACGCGGGTCGTGCTTTTATTTTGTGTGGGATCAATTCTGAAAGTTTTCATTACGGCACCACGTTCTCCTCGACTAGCTAATGTTATTGCGTGTGGCGTTTTTTGAAATGCAGCCATCGGATGGTTTTCTGAAATTAGCAATCTACTGCCACTTCCAATCATTTTCAAGTTGCTTGTTACTTAAGTCAGCAACTTAACTACGAAGTACTAGTTCCAGGATAGATTGAAGCACCTTGCCTTTTGCATCAGTTTCAATATTTTTACAAGCATAATTAAGAACAGAAAATTGTATTACTGTATGTAAATTTAAGTGTGTCCACATTGTTATAAAAATTTCATACTTGCATTTGAATACTAATACTAGAAATGAAAGTGGAAATTATCGTGCAACCTCACAGAACATTCTTAATTATTCCATATGAAGCAAAGTATGTTATGACGTGTGTCGAAGCATTTTGGAAAACAATGACTACAATTATTAATATACCGTATTCACCCAAAAATAAGAAGATAGTTTTTGCTTTAAACTGTATTTAAAAAAAAAAGGGTTGGGAAGGGGTCTTACAATCGACAGCAAACTGTTTCAACCTACAATAACGCGCAGTGTTTACAGACCCATTCGACTTCCAATCACATGGCATGTAAATGCATATATTTTCTATATAAATATACACACACAATGCAGTTATAGCCTTAACCTACTGTTGCTATGTAAATAATGGTGGCCATTTGGAATTCAAAACATGAAATTCGTAGATAACGTGGTATGAGAGTAGTGTGCAACACTGTAAATAAAACAGACGTTTTGTGACTCAGTTAGTATTTTAATTTTATGCAGTGATTTAAGCAAAAAAAATTAAAAGTGATTAAGTTTATTATTTTTTTGTGATTCCATGCAATGATTTTTTAAGCAAGAAAATTAAAATTGTGAGTAAATTACTTTTCTTGGAACATGATCTCATGATATGGATGTAGTTTTACATTCAGGGCCGTCTTATTTTCGGGTGAATACGGTATGTACTGTGTATTTAAATTGTTAAAAAAAAAAATTTTCTGGGGAAATTGAGAAATACAAGGAATTTAGTATGATGTACAGATAAGTGTATTTAGTACTGTATATAATGTAAATTTAATTGTGGGTGAACTCTCTAAGAGAAAAATTTAGCATTGTATCAAACTTGTGTTATGAAATGTCTAATTTTCTTTGTAATATTGATTTATAATCATTCATATAGTAATATTTGTGAAAATGAATTATTGGGTTGCGTTTATTAGTGCAGTCTTTTGTTTGTGTGTTATTTATATGAGCATTTATGTTTGAACTGGTCTTTTCTTGTACCCATGATACATTTTTTTTTTAATAAAATGAATTTGTTGAATCACTGGAAAAATTGTGTGGGTCTGCTGTAAGCAGCCTTCAGAAAAGTAAATTTATTATCCCTGCATTGTGATAAATTGGATTGCTCATTTTGTAACATTGGAGCAACATAAAATGTAAGGTGGGTGGATTAATGATGTAACAGAAACATTCAAAGAAATGTGTGGAGAACGTTGACTAATAAATATACACACACTTGGAAATGGTTTTTTTTTTCCTTCTCCCTTTTTATTGTGTATTGTGGTCTATGATTAACATCTTTTGCCAGGCAAATAAATACAGAAAAACCAAGTTATATTATAGAGGTTTGTGAGTACTCATTTAGCTCAGCCAAATACAGTACAATTCTGTTATAATGTACGTCACATTAACTTATCTTTCACTCTAACATACAAAATTTAGGTTAATTTTCAGTACAACGAAGATTATTTTACCTTGTGTCTTCCAAGATGGGATTAATTAAATGTCAATACATGGGTTTAATGTAAAGGTATTGATTTTTTTAACCATTCCCAACCAAAATCAGATTTTGTTTACCAATATAACGCACAAAAAAATCGTGCTGAATGCAGAGTCACATTCAGCATATAGTTTACGTATAAGCCTACACTGCAAAGTCAATTCGCAATGCCGTCAACCCTCGCGGGTCAACCTATATTATTTAACGCTGTTGGCATGCAGTACAAGCATCATCTCAAATTGTTTTGTTCACATTTTATAAATTGGAAGCAGTGTGTGTATATACACATGCACACACACACACACATACATACTCTGAAGAGCCAAAAAAAACTGGTACACATGCCTAATATTGTGTAGGGCCCCCGCGAGCACGCAGAGTGCCGCAAGACGACGTGGCATTGACTCGACTAATGCCTGAAGGTATGCAGGAGGCAATTCGCACCATGAATCCTGCAGGGCAGTCCACAAATCCATCTAAGTGCGAGGCGGTGGAGATCTCTTCTGAACAGCACGTTGCAAGGCATCCCAAATATGTTGAAAAATGTTCATGTCTGGTGATTTAGATGGCCAATGGAAGTGTCTAAAGTCAGAAGAGTGTTCCCGGAGCCACTCGGTAGCAACTCTCGACGTGTGGGGTGTCGCATTGCCCTGCTAGAATTGTTCACGTCTGTCGGAATCCGCAATGGACATGAATGGGTGCAGGTGATCGGACAGGATGCTTACGTATCTGTCACCTGTCAGAGTCGTATCTAGACGTATCAGGGGTCCCATTTCACGCCAACTGCACACGCCCAATACCACGACAGAGCCTCCACCAGCTTCAAAAGTCCCCTGTTGACATGTAGGGTCCATGGATTCATGAGGATCTCTCCATACACATACACATCCATCTGCCTGATACAATTGGAAACGAGACTCGTCAGAACAGGCAACGTGTTTCCAAACATCAACAGTGCAATGGCGTTGTTGGTGGGCCCAGGCGAGGCGTAAAGCTTTGTGTCGTGCAGTCAAAAACTGTACACGAGTGAGCCTTTGGCTCCGAAAGCCCATATCAATGATGGTCCGTTGAACAGTTTGCACGCTGGCACTTGATGCCAAGCATTGAAATCTGCGCCAATTTGAGAAAGGGTTGCACGTCTGTCACGTTTAATGATTCTCGTCAGTCATCGTTCGTCCCGTTCGTTAACAATCTTTTTCCGGCCGCAGCGATGTCGAAGATTTGATGTTTTACCGGATTTCCGATATTCACAGTACGCTCGTGAAATGGTTGTACATGAAAATCTTAATTTTATCGCTACCTCAGAGATGCTATGTCCCATCTCTCATGCGCCGACTATAACACCACATTCAAACTCACTTAAATCTTCGTAACCTGCCATTGTAGCAGCAGTAACCCATCTAGCAACTTTGTCAGACGCTTGTTNTCGTAACCTGCCATTGTAGCAGCAGTAACCCATCTAGCAACTTTGTCAGACGCTTGTTGTCTTATATAGGCGCTGCCGACCGCATCGCGTAAGTCTGATTGGTTTCATACCTCTTTTATTTACATATGCATGCCTATACTAGTTTTTTTGGCTCTCTAGTGGACATACATACATACATACTCTAAACTGATAAATTTTTACCCCCAAAAAGCTANGACTATGTTTAAGCATCTCTTGCGTTAAAACAAAATGATATTTATATTAAATATTGATTAAATAATTAAATAGGTAGACGTCCTACGAATAAAATGACCCCAGAAGCATAACATTTGTACCTCCTTCTTGCCAAAAATGTTAAATAACACAGTGTGATGTGTTGTACTGAGTGCAATATCAATTTTCAACACCTGCTTGTAGAAAAAATTAAATAAAATTTCAGGAAAGAAACTTTTATGTGCGTTTTGAATAAACTTTGTAACGGATAGCATAAAGATTATTTGATGTAAATTTTTCTCTTCTGGAAACCGCTATATGATTTCGAGTTTAATATCTGTAATAACCATCTACCCATTTTGAATGTTTAAAAATGGTATAATTTTATGATGAAAGAGTGATAATTCAGGTATTTAGTATTTTCTGTGGATTGACCTGATAAGGTAACATATTTCAGTCGAGCAACCATTCTGTTGCTTGAACCCCACAGCCAGCAGTCGTCTATCGAGGCAACCCGAGACGGACAATGTAAACTAGCATGCAGTGTGAACCGTATAAAAGTGAGCATCGTGTAAAAGTGGTTGACATTTCGTCGGCGAGTTTGGTGGTGGCAGGAAGCGGATCGTTACGACTACATTCCTCTGCTACGATTGTGTACTCCGCTACAATATGAAGACGTAATCAGTAGTTAAAGACTTACCATCTCCAACAACAGCAAGGAGTATCAATGTTACTATTAGTACAAGTTGTAATGCACACCGACATTGCATGTTCAGCCCAGCATACAAGAAGGTCCACTGTGATAACTACCATGCTGTGTTTACCCGCAGTGATGGCCTGTATAGACATAACAAGAAGTGCAAAGGCAATGTTCGTCGTTCATCGGGAAGCGAGTGCAAGTATTGCGGCGAGACATTCGCTAACCGCACCAGTGCCAAATGTCACGAAGATAGTAACTGCTCATTTGCCATCGTCCACAAGACCTACCCATATGTTAACTGTGGTGCGGTACATGCGAATATGTCTTTGAATGCACACAGCAGGAATTGCTAGAATGAAGAATAGATTGAGAGTGTATCAAATATTATAATGTAATCTTTTTTATGTCAAGTCTGTAAAACAATGTTAAAGGTATAAATGGCTTCTATGATATTCATTTATCTTAACCAATGCTAATATTAGGTTCACCTCCATCACTAGGAAAAAAAGAAACCAGATTTTGNTAACCAATGCTAATATTAGGTTCACCTCCATCACTAGGAAAAAAAGAAACCAGATTTTGTCTAGCTTCAGCAGTACACACAGTTGCTCTCGCCATCTTCGTTTTTCCAGTCTACCACTAGAGTGCACGACCATCATCTGCTATGGTCGCGGTGGTCTTCAGCCATCTTCGTTTTTCCAGTCTACCACTAGAGTGCACGACCATCGTCTGCTATGGTCACTGTGGTCTTCAGCCATCTTCGTTTCCCCTGTCAGGGGGACACCAACATCTTTTGCATTACCTGGCGGCCGCTAGGAGTACTGTTGTCGACACACACGACCAAATTCCGACATGTAGCATGCAGCACACTCACCCATGCATGCAGTACTCTGTTCAAGTAGCTCAAAAAATGCCAGCCGCACGAGGTTTCGATCCAACCTCCAATGAGAGTTGCAGCTCGACGGTGTCGATAGCACTGGGGGACTGCAGTGGTATGGCTTCGACTGTGAGAGCTGAAGGTCACGATAAACAGCGTCAGTCTTAACACGTCAGTTTGGGAAACCTCGTGCAACAATGATTTAAAAATTTTCTAAAAAAACGTGTTTCTTTTTTGTTTTAAGTGGCAGACGTCATTTGAGATGGTGGCCAAAGACCAAGGTCGCATTATGTCATCTAAGGTCAAGGTCGCTTGATGTCACGGTTCCTGCTATTGTGAGCAGGGCAAATGGATTTTCTCAGTGTGTTCCCATGTTTTTTCTTCATCCCTAAAAATTAGTATGTGTATATAACTTATAAAACAAAATAACTTTTTACTTTGCCCTGTATAACTGAATTCCTTTCGTATGTGCAACACGGCTGGTCTGCCACCCTGGAGCCTCAAATAATGACCTGCAGAATGAAAAGATCAAGTATGGCAGTTCAGTCTGCAGTTTACTCAGAGTGATATTCTGAAAAGAGAAATTCTAAAACTTATGGCACTGGTGAGGGTGGTGTGAGTTTAACGTTATATGTTCTTCAATTTTTAGAATTTTTTTTTTTTTTGTATCCTGTGTGCACATTTGTGAACTCTGTCGCTGATGTATAAGTGTTGTGCATGAATGAACATTAATATTTTTCATATTTGAATAAACTAAAAAGAATTGATATTTAATAATTTTATTTTGGAAATTATATTCTTGTGTAAAACCTAAGTGTACACAATTGAATGAAAAATAATCTCCGAGTAGAAGAAAGATAATTGTTTGTATTTAATTGTGAAACAAGGCAAGGAAAATAATTTCCAAGTAATAATTTCTTAGTCTTGCTGCTTAGGTTAGATTTCCCTTCACTATTTCACGCCTAACATAAATATATTCTATCTAATTATTTTAGTTTACTGACATTTAATATGTTGCTATCACTACAGATAGATCAAAATATTTTGTCAGTACGATATATCGAAACAATTGATGGCAGTTGCAATTCATCTGACGTGGGACATCATAAGCAAACATAGCTATCTTCTTCAGGTATTCTGTTACACCTGCGGAAAACAGAAAATTTCCTGAGCCAGTGGAGAGGTTCATTACAATTCAGCGCCGAAAAACTTGTGATGCCAAGACCATTGTTATGGTACTGGACAAAATTATCAAAACCATGAGGTGTGAATGGAGCAAAGTTCTTGCTGTTTGTTTTTATGGCAGGCGGGCTTTCTGGGGTACGAGCAAGATGTGAGGAAAGAAATGCTCTAATCACGTGTGTACACTGCTATACTCACTGCTTGAACCGTGAGCTTGCAAAGTCTTGTACATCACACAAAGTGAATAATGTCAATTCCACTTTTTGTGGTGTAATCCAGTGTGTTTGTGTTTTTCTTGAAGAAAGTCCCAGGACACATGCTGTGTTAGAAGATATCGTGAAGAGAGTGCGACCAAATCTGCAAACACTGTCTCTGGCAACCACGTGATTGGCCTTGCAGAGCTGAGCTGTCTCAGAAGGGGGGGGCTATTGACAGCAAAGATAGAGCTGGGGAAGGTATCCTCAGTCAGATGAAGTCCTTCAACTTCATACTGAGCCTAAGAATCATGCATTGTATTTAACTGATGACTTTGAAGACAGGCAAAACCTTACAGCCATCTGCTATTGATCTGTGTGGGGTAATGGAACAAGTTCAGACGCTTGCTTAAGGTTTGTAACATTCATTTGAAAAAGAAAATGAAGAATCAAGTTTCAATGAGATTAAAGAGTTGAGGGAAAGAGTGACATTAGGAATTGATACACCGAATTTAAGGAAAAAGTGTTACCCCTAATGTAGATTAGGTGGCCATTAAGATAGTATTGTTTTATTTGAGTAAATAAAGGATGAATTTTGTGTACTTATTTTTAAAGACGTGACTTGACTATCCTTCAAGGTATAAATACCAGATTTTCTCAAAAATCTCAAGAAATTATTTCTGCAATTGGCAGAAGTCTGTGACTCGCTTCCACTCAAGATGATGATCAGATCTTGAGTAACAAACTTTGCCCGAGTGCCCCAGAGCTTCAAGTTGAGGCGAGTCTTCTGAAAGGCGAAATAGGGGAAGGGTACCCCCAAAACTCCCTGAAGGACTGGCTGGCATAGCTCTTAGAATACAAGCGTAATCAAACTTACAAAAACCTCCACCAACTGTTAATAAAAATTTTGGTTACTTCTGTAATTAGTTGTTCCTCTTGAAGAGGATTTTCTAAACTGTGCCATGTTGAAACAAAACAGATCAACAATGAGAGAGCGTCGCCTTCAGAATCTCGTGCTTTGTCACAGTGAGCAGAGTCTTGCAAAATCTTTCCAGGTGGCAGATATTAATTAAGAATTCAAAATTTGGTTACATTTGATAGGCGAATGAACTTGTAAAGTAATTAGAAAATCACTCAGGGGGTCTAAACTAAATACGAAAAAAGCTCAGGGCATTTATTTTCAAGTTTGTTATCTTCACTAGCACAATGTTGTTACAAATTATTTGGTCTATCCTGGCTTGTTCAAAATGACAACTTTTTTTTGTAATTTATTTTTATTTCATGTTTTGGTTTCATTCCATTAAAGGAAGATAAGCTTCAAAGTCCTTAAAAAACCATTCTCTATGCATCTGCATTGGGACTTGGCGAAGGTTAACGGGGTTATGCAGTGCACAAATGCACAACATAGATCTCGAGAATGGGACCACCCACTACCTCAACTCTGGCTCCACCTATGGTAACTATTCCGAACGTTAGCACAGAATGGTGGATGTGTTCCATCGCCAGACATGTGCACATGCAGTGAAATATGGAATACACGCATGCAGAAAAGACTGACGTGACCTTAACGTAAGGGCGTGCTAACTGTAATCGTTCCAACTGACCTAAATCCCATCGATTTCTACCTATGAGGGCATGCGAAAGCTTTGCAGCACTCCTGTTGTCACTGTAGAAATTCTTCTGCAACCTATGTGAATGCATTCCGACACATTCGCGCCAAGCACGACGTATTTGTAAGGTTGCGATCATCCATTGAAGTACGTCTTCTGCAGGACTGTATTGACGCCCACGGTGCACATTTTGAACATTTCTTGTAGCATGTCGCAGTCTGGGCAGTGTACCTGGCATGTATACTCCATCTTCCGTAGCAAGACGGATTACGCAAAATGGAAGCTTAATCGGCCGTACATTTATTAACATTTTTTAAAATCACATCTCATTCCTTTAAGCAGCGCTTATCTTTTTTGAAACAACCTGTATATCATATTGTGTACCTTTTTTTTTAATACTTTCGTGCAGTTTCAATAACTTAATGTTGACCGTGGATGCAAGCTGTTAACAAGTTAACTCCTTTAAAAAAACAGCAGCAGCATCAACGAAAACAACAAATTAAGAGCCATATCGATAGTTAAGTGTAGTTCCGGTTAAGTGTTACTAAAGCTTGAATACTAACTATTTTAACAACGTGTATTTGTTTGCCCGTACAATGTGGTCCAGAAAGGTAGTATTTTGACTGAAAATTTTACTCTGAGTGGAATACTAATCAACTAAGCATTATCTCATGTTACGAACTGAAATAACTCGCTCAATTGTAGTGTGTGCTAGCTTTGGCAGAGGGTGGTGGAGCTGAGACTTGACGGATATGGGCAACCCTTAACAACGAGGTCTTGAGAGCAGATGAGGGTGAAATGAGGTGTGGGAATGGAGCAGTGCCGAAATGCGAGGGCGGGGGAAACGGGAGATCCTTGAGAAAACCCGCTGACCAGTGACATCGTCCGGCACAATTGCCACTTGCGAAAATCTGGGAGCGGACCGGCCGGGGATTGAACCCGGGTTTGCTTTGGTGGGAGGCGAGCAGTCTAACCGCTCAGCCACTGTGGCCCCAGAGGGTGGCGGAGTTCGAGAATTTTGTGGAGGGAGGAGGAGTGCAAGGTGTCCTGTGTGACCCTGCCTAGTTTTACTTAGTTTGTAATGTAGTGTGGGAGGTAGTGCCTGGAATACTTGCTGTTGGATGAATGTTTTCTCATTCCTCTTTCAAGTCGATGACACGCCGTTAGCTGCTTTCTGCATATTTATTTTCACAAGAGTCGCCGTGGTGTTATGTGTATTGCTCCGCATATTAGTTTAGGTCAGGGTTGGAATTAAACTTTTTTTTTTTATTGAACTCGAGACTTTTGGAGATTTGGTATAAACGCTATGATATGACATACGATTGACAGCCAAAGTAACATGTAAGTCATTTGTAAATATAAAAGTTTCTTATGTAATAATACTTGGGTTATACACTGAGACGACAAAAGTCATGGGATACCTCCTAATATCGTGTCGGTTCTCCTTTTGCCCGGTGAAGTGCAGCAACTTGAAGTGGCATGAACTCAACCAGTCGTTGAACTCCCCGGCAGAAATATTGAGCCATGCTGCCTCTATAGATGTCCATAATTGCGAAAGTGTTGCCGGTGCAGGAGTTTGTGCACAAACTGACTTCTCGATTATGTCGCATAAATGTTCGATGGGATTCATGTCGGGTGATCTTGGTGGCCAAATCATTAGCTGGAATTGTCCAGAATGTTCTTCAAACCAATCGCGAACAGTTGTGTCCCGGTGACATGGCGCATTGTCATCCATAAAAATTCCACCGTTGTTTGGGTACATGAAGTCCATGAATGGCTGCAAGTGGTCTCCAAGTAGCTGAACATAACCCTTCCCAGTCAATGATCGGTTCAGTTGGACCAGAGGACCCAGTCCATTCCATGCCATTATGGAGCCACCAGCTTGCACAGTTCCTTGTTGACAACTTAGGTCCATGGATTCGTGGGGTCTGCGCTACACTCGAACCCTACCATCAGCTCTTACCAACTGAAAACGGGACTCATCTGACCAAGCCACGGTTTCCAGTCGTCTAGGGTCCAACCGATATGGTCACGAGACCAGGAGAGGCGCTGCAGGTGATGTCGTGCTGTTAGTAAAGGCACTCGAGTCGGTCTTCTGCTGGCATAGGCCAGTACAGCCAAAGTTCGCCGCACTGTCCTAACGGACACGTTCGTCGTACGTCCCACATTGATTCCTGCTGTTATTTCACGCAGTGTTGCTTGTCTTTTAACACTGACCATTCTGTGCACACGTCGTTGGTCTCGGTCATTAAGTGCAGGCGGTCGGCCACTGCGTTGTCCATGGTGGGAGGTTATGCCTGAAATTAGGTATTCTCGGCACACTCTTGACACTGTGGATCTCGGAATGTTTAATTCCCTAACCATTTCCGAAATGGAATGTCCCATGCTTCTAGCTCCAACTACAATTCCGCGTTCAAAGTCTGTTAATTCCCTTCGTGCGGCCATAATCACGTCAGAAACATTTTCACATGAATCACTTGACTACAAATGAAAACCCAACCAATGCACTGCCCAATTATACATTTTGTACGCGATACTACTGTCATCTGTATATCTGAATATTGCTATCCCATGACTTTGGTCACCTCTGTGTATGTTAATGGTGTATTTAAATTTTCATTATGTAAAATGAGTATCGGTAAGTAATTTCTGTACACTTTATATAGATAAAATAATATAAAATATATGTTTTCCTCCGCCGAAAACGGTTTTGCACAATATGAGTACCAAAGAGAAATACACTTTAATGTGCAATAACTGAGGTATCAATATTTAGTATTCATTCCATTGACATCAATAACGGCTTGCAACCGCCTTGGCATTGGATGTACCAACCGTTGCGTTAATTCTGGAGTGATTTTATCCCATTCTTCCAAGAGAACATTTTAAAGCCGTTCTTTGCTTGATATGGCCCTTTTCGGCACGTTCAAATTCACTATATGCCACAAATTCTCTATGGGGTTGAGATCTGGTGACTGCGGTGGTGTGTTCAGTCTTCGGGGCGTGTTGTACAACAGCCACTTCCTCGTCTTCAAAACGTCGTGCTTGGGGTCGTGGTGTTGCTGGATATAAAGGTACAGACGAGACCTAACTTATGAACACTCTCCGGTAAATTATGTTGTAATACATCAATGTACTTCAGGGCGTTCTTAGTACCATCGAAGAACACCATATTTCTGACACCTGTGGAGGCCATGCATCCCTAAACAATCACATGACCCCCACCATGTTTCACCACAGGTTACATATTTTCGCTTGCGCCACACGTACATTTTCATATCAGAGCAAAATATATTAAACTTGCATCTATCTGAAAATATTGCGGTGTTCTAAAATTCCGGAGGTTGTTCAAGATAGGTTTCGGCAAACTCTAAGCGCTTTTGCCAATTTCTCTCATTATTTCTTTCTGACGCGGAGGCCAGTGGAATACAATGTGTTCCTTACTGTTTGGGCACTGACCTTTTTGCCCGACCTTGATGCAATGTCAGCAGCTACGGAGGTGGCACTTACAGATGGTGTTTTCGTGACTTGCCGAACGATGCACCACCGTTCTCTGCAAGTTAGTGCTCTTGCCCTCCNCCCCCCCTGGTCGTAGCTTGTTGTCTGTAGCTCCGTTCGCTTCAAGTCTCTTATGACGCACCTCACACTTGAGAAGCACAGTGCAGTAATCGTGCTATCCCGCGATAACTCTGACCTTCAGAGTGTGGCCGCGTGATCTCCTGTCGCACCGCTGGAGACAGTTCCTTTCGCTTCGAACTCACAGTCATTCCGTCAGTCACACTTTGACACTGCATTTGAGTGTTCATATCTTGCCCCGATGAGTTTAGTTCTAGACCCGGAAAGTAATAGGATGGCGTTGATTGGCCCTATCATTTAAGGAAGGAGAGATGTGCATATACTTTATTGGCTGCGGCGTTGTCACACATTCGCACTTTTCTAATGTCAGTGAAGCTAAGAAAATTCAGTATTTGGATTTAAAAACTTGTTGAAGGAAGGGATTATTATACATCTTATCTTCATTCACTATGTGGACGGTTATTTGGGGAACTATAATTAACCATAGGGGTGTGCATCTCTAAATAGTATAGAACAAAGTCGCTTATCCACGTCTGCCTGTGTATTCGCTTAGTACTTCTAAACTAGTTGATGGATTTTGATGCGGTTTTCAACATCATTTAGAGAATTTCTTGAAGAAGGTTTTGGTGTATAATACAGTTACATTTAATGTAAAGATAGTAGATAAATGTCGACGTTTGTAATCAAGTTGTAAAAAACCGCTTTTATGGCGCTTACATGGCCTGCGCTGACAACACCATAAGAGATACATCAAATATATATATATATATAT
>NQII01005149.1:9359-25523 GCA_002778355.1 Clitarchus hookeri | reverse complement strand
CGCGTAGTATAACTTTTGACGCGGAGTAGCTACGACGCTCGTTTAAGTTTTAATCGACAGCTCTCGTCGATATCAATCGATTGAGCGTATAAAACATTCGTGTGGCGTGGTTATGGTGAAATTGTACGAGTTTAAAGTATTAAAAAAATTGAAAACTTAGCACAATGTCGGTCTATGCTCGTCAAAACCCCAAGTCAAAATACAAAAATCGTATACGGTTGGAAAGAGCATCTCAAGAGCAATCCAGTGATACCCACGAAACCCCACATGATCGAGTGAAGCGGTGCCGGGAACGTAAAAACGTAGACGTATTCACGCAAAACAAACGGCCGCGTCCCCGACACAGACACAACCCATGTTTTTTTTGTTTGCTAATTTTCACACGCTGATTAAATTGTAACAAAACATGAATCATAGAAGTGTTTCGAAATTAAAGGCCAAAAGGGTGCCGTCGAACCCCATTTCGATACCTAAAGGGATGATATTACCACCAAATTCTCACAGTTTTAAGAACTTTTATATATTTTAATATCGTTAAAAAGTGCCTTACTTAATCTCAAATAGTCTCTTAATTTTTTTAATAAATACATTTTTAAATTTGATTTTAAGGGACGTAAAACTGCCTCAATTTTCACTTTATCGAAACATAAACACAATGCCTTTTCCAATTTTATTTTCTTTAGGAATCTTGTCCCTAAATTAACACACTCCATCCTGGTTGATACTGCGTACTATCTCACTCCAGTTAATTAAAATGAATATACAGAATGGGACGGAATTCGGCCGATAAACTTAGTGAAGTGATTCCTTATTCGAAATCAAATCAGAAATGTATGGGACACTTTCTACTTAGTGTGTATATTGAGGAAAATATAAACCCTTAAAAATCGAGTTTTTTAAATTTTTTTAATATCGGAAACTATGTGAAATTGAAGAACACTTCTCCAGAGATTGTTTTATGTTGTTGGAAAACCTTAACCTAAGAGCAAACTTTTATAAATACCTCCCACCATGATGAAAACACCAGGGGTGGCCACCCTCTTACTGCAGAGGAATTTTTACCGTCCGTATTTATGAGCGTTTAATGATAGTTTATCGAGCAGTTATGACCTAATTCACAAAAGTGGGCCTTCTTGTTGCGACTGCCCAGGACCCGCGGTTATTGAAACACGCACACAAAGCGTCTGTTGGAACGATAGAGCGCCTAACACGTAGGCAACACTACATACATGCGTGCATGCAGCGCTGCAGTGCCCACTGCACGGACGAAGGTGGACGGCATTGGTAACACTTACCGTAAACAAAATACACCCTAAGAGTACAGTTCTGAAGCTGCCCGCTTGTTTCTTGCGACAGTTGGTATGATTGACTGCATGAAATATTGGTATTGCTCACGTACTAGGAACTGTGTCACCGCCGTCTCGTGGTGTGTGCTTTACACGGGAACAGTGGATCCTGGCCAGTTGCAACAAGAGAGCCTCTTTTATTAATTACGCCATACTGCTGTATCAACCAAAATTAAATGTTCTNCTCTTTTATTAATTACGCCATACTGCTGTATCAACCAAAATTAAATGTTCTTAAAAACGGACGGTAAATAATGTTCTCTGCAGTAAGAGGGTGGCCACCCCTGGTATTTTCATTACAATGGGACTTATTGATGAGAGTTTGCTTTTAGGTTGAAGATCCTGATCACTTAAAACAAAGTTCAGAGAACTGTAATTTGGTTTTACTTAGTTTCCAATATTTCTTAAAAAATACAGTTGAAACACTTGATTTTCAAGTACTCGTATCTCCCTTAATATTCAAAATAAGAAGCGTGGTTTGGGCGCTGCGAGGCCTATTCCGTGGCCACCTCGGTCCCCAGATCTGACACTTCTAAACTACTTCCTTTGGTACTGTGAACGGTGTANACACTACATACATGCGTGCATGCAGCGCTGCAGTGCCCACTGCACGGACGAAGGTGGACGGCATTGGTAACACTTATCGTAAACAAAACGCACCCTGAGAGTACAGTTCTGAAGCTGCCCGCTTGTTTCTTGCGACAGTTGGTATGATTGACTGCAGGAAATATTGGTATTGCTCACGTACTAGGAACTGTGTCACCGCCGTCTCGTGGTGTGTGCTTTACACGGGAACAGTGGATCCTGGCCAGTTGCAACAAGAGAGCCACTAATTACGTCATACTGCTGTATAAACCAAAACTAAACGTTCTTAAATACGGACGGTAAATAATGTTCTCTGCGGTAAGAGGGTGGCCACTCCTGGTATTTTCATGATAATGGGACTTATTAATGAGAGTTTGCTTTTAGGTTGAAGATCCTGATCACTTAAAACAAAGTTCAGAGAACTGTAATTTAGTTTTATTTTGTTTCCAATTTTTCTTAAAAAATACAGTTGAAACACTCGATTTTCAAGTACTCGTATCTCCCTTAATATTAAAAAGAAGAAGCGTGGTTTGGGCGCTGCGAGGCCTATTCCGTGGCCACCTCGGTCCCCAGATCTGACACTTCTAAACTACTTCCTTTGGTACTGTGAACGGTGTAATACACGAGACTCCCGTACCACCAGAGGAGGACGTTATCGCACGAATACACTCAGTGACTGAACTACTGTGCACACGACCATCTGTAGGTCAATCTCTGCACCGCCGATGTAGGCTCTATAACCAAGCAGGAGGTCGACAATTCGAACCTTTTTTTTTTGTAATTTACTGCGCGATGTGATACTCTTGTTGGGTTGGCGATAGTCTCGTGACACAGTGTGCAACGTACGTCCATCGCCATATCCGAACGTTGTTAAACTTTAGAGTCCCGCAGCGCCCAAGCCATGTTTTTCCGGACATGGGTCCTCTCTTGAAAAAATAATCTGTTTTCCGTCTAGCACAACGTACTAAGCGTTATCAGTGTTGTTTTGAATCATCCGGTATTAAGGGGTGTTGGAAAAGGGGGGAGGGCAAGAGAGCCCCCCCCCCAGTTAAAATTTTTGGGAGGGGCGCATTTTGCAGCACCAGGTGCGCCAAATTCTCTACAAGACCCAGGGCCTTNTTCTTCCGACGCCCCTGGTAATATTAGTGCGTTTTGGGCAAAATTAAAAAGAAATGTGTGCTTTTCTAAGTAAGCGACGTATATTTAAAAAAATAAAGCGGTGGAGTGAATTCAAGTGACTTGAATACCGCGAGAGTACAGGAAGAAATTACTGCGTCTGCTGAACTTAAAAAGCTGCGAAAAAAAAAAAAGAGCATAAATTATTATTTTTTGGTTTTCGTTGGCGATGTGTGCTGTCTCGCAAAGGGCGACGGTCCATTCAGAGATCACGATGACTGCACAGAAATGAGATGAATGTGTCTGTTTCTTGACTTTGGGCATTTTTGAGCATTTGACATTTCAGACTTTTTTTTCGAAAGAGTAGCTCTGAACTCCATGAACTGGTTGCGTCAGTATTTTTTTAAATATCGCCAAAGAAAACAAAGTTACTATATGCTTCTGAAAGCCCTACTTAAGACCTACCTGTATGCATATTGTGTCGTTTATTCTTCCACCATGTGTACGATTAGCATTCATGCATCGGTCAACTGAAACTGTGAAGTTATTAGAAAAGTAGGTGTTTTATACATTTAATAATTCTTTCACTTACAAGCATTTAACCAAGTAGGAAAGTTAATTATTTCACTATTCTCTAATGTTTACCTATCACGTTAGGACATGTCGGCCTAACTAGGTATTTTCTCTCCTTCGTTACCTATTTTACTGGACTCGTTCTAATTAGTGTGCCCGTTAAAATATACGCAGGTGGGGGAAGTGATGTTTTCCACAGGTCGGTTTCATAAGTTCTCAATTAACCGAGAACAACCTAAGTACTCTATTGAAGGAGGTTGTCGCTTTCTCAATCGCGGTGCCCTTCTTCGCAGTGGGCGCCGTACGGAGACTATTTGGAACCCCTAGTTCACAACCCCGCGCTCACTAATAGAACTGTCCACAGGTATCGCTCACCTGTTTAAAATTATTTTTTTAAATCATTCGTTGGCACTTGCCATTGAGTGCATCTGACGCAGCTGCGGTTGGTGACCAACCCGGGGAAACGACGTGACAGGAAAACTTGGGAACGTTTGTTATCTTTCAACGAGACATATCGTGGTTAGCACGCCGTCTGGCACTGCCTCCTTGAAACACGGCTCAGAGGACACCTTGCGGAAACAGTAGCGTAACAGTTCATGCGATGTCCTTGACGTAACTTGCACTTTAATTGCACTCGATTGCGAACCAATTAAGGTTGTCATCAATGACACTGGTGGAAAATGAACAATTAACACCTCTAAGGAGGTGACGCAGAAACACTATATGCGCATGGGGCATATGGTTTATTTCGTCTTTTTAATATGTTAGTTATTTCTGGTTTAAAATATAATTTTTTTGTGAATTAGTGTTAGATTATTAGGTGGTTTATTTATTAGATTGGTGTGTATACTGCAAAGTGATTTAAAATCATTAATTGCTTATTCTTCAGTTATTCATATAGGGTTGGTTCTAGGTGCTATTATAACTATAAATTGTTGGGGTGTTTTTGGTTCTGTTATTATGATGATTGCTCTTGGGTTATGTTCTTCTGGTTTATTTTGTTTAGCAAATATTGTTTATGAACGATTAGGTAGTCGTAGATTATTTATTATCAATGGTTTCATTAATTTTATACCAACAATAAGATTATGATGATTTCTTTTGAGATCATATAATATGGCTGCTCCTCCTTCATTAAATTTGATAGGATAAGTAGAAACCGCGTGCTAGGCATAACACCGCTAAGTCCAATACAACTGTAGTTGACTCGGTGAAAGAGCAGTCTGTTGTTTCGACCATCGGCCTGTGTGTAGTAATCATGCCACGACGGCATAGACGGCCACGCTTCGTGCAATTAACGAATTTTGAACGAGGTCGTATTGTGGGCCTGAGGGAGTCTGGGTGGTCCTTCCGAAGAATTGCCCAACACGTAGGACGTGAAGTGTCTGCTGTGCGTCATTGGTGATGCCGGTGGTGCAACGATGGTACACATGCTCGTCAACCTGGTTCCGGACGGCAGCGGCATACGGACTCCCGCCTGGACCGCCGCATCAGACGAGCGGCCATTGCTGATCGCACGGTGACCGCCGCATAGATTACGGCCACTGTTGCACCCAGGGTGTCAGCTAGGACCATCACCAACAGTTTGCTGGAAGCTGGGCTACGATCAAGGTTGCCGCTCGCCAGGCTTCCTCTCACACCTCACCTCCGTGCAGCCCGCCTCGGATGGCGTCGAGAACGACGCAACTGGAGGGACGAATGTTGCGGAGTTGTGTTTAGTGAGGAGAGCAGATTCTGCGTTGGCGCCAGTGACGGTCGTTTGCGAGTGCGGCGTCGACCAGAATAGTGGCAACAACCAGAGTGTATCATGGTCTGGGGGGTGGGGGGGATAGCCTACAATGACCGTAAGTCTCTAGTGTTTGTCCAGGGAACACTGAAGAGTGAACGCTACATCCAGAACATCATCCAGCCCATTTTGTCGCCGTTCCTACAGCGTCAAGGAGATCTCTTCCAGCAGGACAATCCCCTTGCATACACGTCTCGTATTGCCCAACGCGCTCTCGAAGGTGTTCGTCAACTCCCCTGGCCAGCACGATCACCCGACCTGTCCCCCATTGAACATGTGTGGGACATGATGATACGGCGTATGGTGCGGTCTTCAATACCGGCAACAAACCTCCACCAATTGCAACAACAGGGGGAATTAGCGTGGAACAATATTTCCCCAAGATGACATCCGACACCTTTATGATCATCTCTACGCACGACTGTAGGACTGCATCGTCGCTCAAGGAGACTACACAAGATAATGGCATTGTTGTTCAAGACACTCTGCAGCCTCTATCCAAAGGTGTACCACCCTGCCTTCAGTCATGTGGGACCTGTGGCTGACGGTCAGTTCCGGCTCCGATCCCGGACCCCATGTATCGATTTGGCATACCCTATGCCTATAAAATCAACATGTCGGCCTCTGCTCTGCCCTCGAAAACGATGCCCCAAAATCGTTCAGATGGATCGAAAATTTTCTTTCGGGGGATCATTTTTGCAACTGGGGGAATCGGTGCTTTTTTTTTAGGGAAAAGGGGAAATGTTGTTGATTTTGAGGGAAAAGGGAAAATTTTGAGAGAAAAAGGGAAATTCCAAGATGGCGGCGGCTGGCTCCTGCTCCTCCGCCCTACTCTCTTGTACTCAACTTCCCATTTTTCTACTACAACCAAATTTTAAAAGGCGAATATTTGCGTGGATTTTTCAAGTATTATATAATGCGCAGTAAAGATATGATGAGAAATTAATAAGTAGCTTGCATACGACATAGCTAATACGCGAAATAATTTGGAATAAATGTGGCACAAATTGTATGCTCTCAAAATAGAAAATTGATTCATTTGCGTACTATTATGCGTGTAATATTTTGGTAATAAACTTATGGCACGTGAAGACTTAGTAGTACAACATTTTCGTGACGTTATGTATAGTTAATTTTGTCTCATTTTCAGTTTGATACTTTATAGGTCTAAAAGAAAGCCTTTGTGTCGAGCGAGCTCGTATTCTCGTACTCGCGGGGGTGGAAACTATCAATGTTTTCCACGGTTAATTTAAACATTTTGAAATAAATCTTTGATAAATATCAATGCTCCTGCATGCGTGTACATTAAGGAATAAACTGGCTGACATGCACCAAGTAAAGTTGGCAACGACAGAGGGAAACTAGTTCCACGTTAACTCTAAAAGAATAGTTGTAGGTAAAACATTCGTCAATACTGAAATGATTTCTTTTGTTTTCTATTTTTTTTTCAGTGCGTATAAGTGTAAGAATTAGCAAATTTGTAAAATATTTAGTTTTATAATTATTTTACGTTTTCACTTGACCGGCGCGTAAATAAAGTGATCAGACCCATGGCACTGTTAATTTTACATATGGCGGAGGAATTCACAATGTGCATACAAGTGGATCTTAAGGGGACTCCCAAGTATAAAAAATATTCAACGTCTCAAGGTCACATCCGGCCATAAGCAAGCGTCGCGACGGCGATGAAAAACAATCTTGGCGTGTGTTTGGTTTCCTCTGAATTTCAAGCAGCGACTGTATAGTTTTGTTACAGCGATCTGTTCAGGAAAGATACATAATTGTTTNTACGACATAGCTAATACGCGAAATAATTTGGAATAAATGTGGCACAAATTGTATGCTCTCAAAATAGAAAATTGATTAATTTGCGTACTATTATGCGTGTAATGTTTTGGTTATAAACTTATGGCGCATGAAGACTTAGTAGTACAACATTTTGGTGACGTTATGTCTTATTAAGTTTGTCTCATTTTCAGTTTGATATTTTATAGGTCTAAAAGAAAGCCTTTATGTCGAGCGAGCTCGTATTCTCGTACTCGTGGGGGTGGAAACTATCAATGTTTTCCACGGTTAATTTAAACATTTTGAAATAAATCTTTGACAAATATCAATGCTCGTACATGCGTGTACATTAAGGAGTAAACTACATATGGCGGAAGAATACACAAAGTGCATACAAGTGGATCTTAAGGGGACTCCCAAGTAAAAAAATATTCAACGTCTCAAGGTCACATCCGGCCATAAGCAAGTGTCGCGACGGCGATGAAAAACAATCTTGGCGTGTGTTTGGTTTCCTCTGAATTTCAAGCAGCGACTGTATAGTTTTGTTACAGCAATCTGTCCAGGAAAGATACATCATTGTCGTTATAGTTTAAAGCAATGCTTTTGAGAAGAATACATATCGTACACAGAGGGCTCATTACTGCGATTTTCGCTGACTGACACTTTTCAGCGACCACATTTGTGTTTCAATGACCATATTTATGAATGGGCAACGAAATGTCGACTTTCATTTATGCCATGAAAAAATATTTACTTTAATATGCTCCATAGTTTTTTTTTTAAATTAAGAATAGATACAACTGCAAACAATGAGATCCTTATGAAAAGTAGGGAGGAGGTCCTTGAACCAGGGAGCACTCGGTTGACCTTGAACGGCTTAATGTTTCCTTTGCTTGTGTTATAGGTCGAGGACGGCCGAGGTGTTCTGTTGGAAGTCTGGCCAGCAGTGACAGGAGCTGCTCTCGAACACTGCACTGCGACGCTTATCAGCGACTACGAGCTCCGTCTTCGTCTCTCATGGAAAGCGACGTACATCTGGTAAGCACTCGACACGTCTCTCACAGTTTCACACTTACGCGCATTTTCTTTGAATTATTATTCTAAGGAAATACGTAATGTGACCTAATATTTATTACATGTGTCTGGGCGTGGTCAGTTTCGTAAGAGATGGAGGATGACTTGACTAAGAAGGGGCTGCGGTGGTGAAGTGGTTAGACTTGTTTTTTTTTTCGTGGCCAGCTGAAAACCAGACACGCAATCTTTTTCTTTTCACCCCCGCGCTTATGCCCTTTCTGGGTATAAGTATTTCCTTTAGCTTATCATTGTGTTTTGTATCTTATAATTTTCTGTTTTTTGGCTCTCTCTCGGGCCACGTAACTTTAACATTTTGTTTTTATTACTTTATACGCCATGGTTAGACTACTCGCCTCCCGCCTAGCTGATTCCCGTCGAGGCCGCTCCCGGATTTCTGCGTGTGGGAATCGTGCTGGACGATGCCGCTGGTCGGCGGGTTTTCTCGGGGATCTCCCGTTTCCCCCGCCCCTTCATTCCAGCGTTGCTCTATACTCACCTCGCTTCACACTCATCGGCTCTCAAGACCTCGATTTTAAACAGCCGTCCAAATCTCCCCACCCTTCACTCGAACCCAGTGGCCACAGAGATAGTTATAATTGTTCAATAGTTTCGCGAAAAACAACTGTATTTTGAACGCCTTACAACTTGGTTCAAGAGCCAGGTAATAGGAGCCCTTAATAGCAAAGACACTCCGCCTTCGGGAGGGTGTTAGTCGCCGTTAAGTGTGCTCTGTCAATCAAGAGGCTCAAGTCAGACATGCCACCCTCCCCGCAACCAGAATGTCCGTCGACGCCAGACTCGTCTCCTCGTGTGTCACCAGCTGCAGCAGGCGGGGAGGATGAACAGATCTTCGGCTCGCGATCCGTTATTTTGGACAGACATTTCGCAAGAAAACCCGACAACGTCAGAATCAACCTCAATCCCTTAAATCCTTTGATCCCTTAAAACGAGAACATACATAATTTCTCTGCAAGATGAGATTGTTTTTCACTGTGGAGAGTCTACTTGTTCACAGGAGCGTATCTAACTTTAGATCTAATAGGGAAGGGAGGAACGGGGGAAGTTCTCGTCTGGGAAGTGGTGTGGGGGTTTTCTCGGAGCTCTCCCATTTCATCCCTAGTCTTCATTTCACTGCGTTTCCACCGTCATCTCGTCTCTACGCATCCATTCTCCGGGCTGGCCAGAGCGACAGGAACGTCCCTCGGGCAAGACAGTCGACTCCGACTTACCGCCATTCTCCTCTCATACATGCGTGACCCTGCCTGAGGCGTAAACCACATGTGGATTTTCAATTTCAACATGATATACACTACTATTACATATAATATTATAAATGCGAAAGTCTGCGTGTGTGTGTTTGTTACCACGTAACTCCATAACGGCTAAACGGATTTTGATGAAATTTGGTATGTAGGTACTTTAGGTCCTGGAATAGGACTTACGATACTTTTTATCCCGTAGAATTGTACGGTTCCTGCGGAATAACAACAAAACGTAATTCTGCAACGGCTGGGAACGTAACCGAAACAGTTTTTCCTCTGGTGTCAGAGTTTATCAGGTCGTCCAAGGACCTCTGAATTGGCTTAACGACTGCTATCAATCGATAACAACCGGGACAGAATATTTAACGTGCCCTCCGAAGCCCGGAAGTGCTCAGATGTTATGCCATATGCCACTAAACGGTCACCCAACCAAATGTGTGCCGCTGGGTACGTTTCTTAACTTTGGTGATCGATTAAGATCCCTCAGCCAAGCGCGAAAAGTAGTACCTAGTTACACTTATCTCTAAAGCTACAACTTGATGAAACTCGCGTTTTTATTTTCGTACATCGACGCTGGAAAGCGGAAATGTGGTAACTACGCGATAGGTCACAGATTCACTCCAAAAACAATACCCTTCTTCTTGGCTATCGGGTAAAAAATATTTCCTTCCGTAATCAGTTAAAAAACCTAGGCTAACATAGTATAATTTTATAAATCTGTTTTCACATAAATGAAATGTCTTTTCCCAACTTATTTATTANTACACACATATATTAGTATCGAGACAAATATTTTTCCGTACAAAACAACCCTAGCAAACGCAGCACCGGACCCAGATGGTGTTGCATACGTAGATGATGACCTTACTGTTCAAGGTCGGGCTCTGAATGCCCCGGTTGAGGCGATGGAGCGACTGATAACAGTCAAGAGGATGATCGCTGCAATAAACAGATTTGTTGCCGTAGTCTGTTCGCTGTTTCTTCACACTCTTTTAACAGAACCTTGGAAAAATCACTCCATATATGACTATCTGGTTTTTTTCTTAAATACGTCATGTATCACAAGCGTTTTGTAATTGTGTTAACATTAAAGTAATACGAATTAAAACAATGAGAAAATAGGTGTGTTGGTAATGAGTGGTAAGAAATAGTTCTTACGCAAAATATTACACTGAGTGCGCTCGAATGTGGTGCGTTGTCCCTTTAGTGTGATTTTCTAGACTTGGTATAGCTTTTTTTTTTTGCATGGGGCGGAGGAATATCCTGGAAGTAGAACTTAAGCAGGGCTTCAGAAAAGTTGGAAGTAACTGTGAATGGACTATATCCTTCGAGCGTATATACAGTTAACTAAACATGAAGTCCGTGTGCCATAGTACAATGTTCCGTAAAAGCTCCGGCTGAAGGTTCTGCGAGATATATCCAAGCCTGCATGCAAGCATGGAGGTTTCTTTAGGATAACCCGTCACATTACACTTGCTGCCACAAAAGTATGTGCGAGTGCATTTGTTTTGATTTAACTTCTGCAACTGTGGTTTTAGAAAGAACTTCACTCACAACTTCTACAGTGCAACTACTAATAGTTCTTTTGTTGTGATAACTGGAACTTTTCGTGTCAAATAAACACACATTTTTACCCTAATTTTTACATAATACTGTTACAGCGTCATTAAACAAAATTTTTGCCGGGTTCTATTTACTATTTACTTCTCCTTTGTTTAATGTCCTTATCGCTGTTTCTCGAAACAAATTTCCAACTGCCAATATCACACTCCGCCATCCTTTTTCTGACTGGCTAAAATTTCAACCGTGTAAGAAATCTTACACTGAAAATTGCAAGTGACCAACTACAAAAAACGTCTTTGAAAATGGCCAGCAGTCTGCCAAATCTCTTACAGAATATTCCATGCAAGCGTCCATGCAATCTCGCGTGGGATTTCCCAAGGAAACTTCCCATCGTGGCGCAGGATATTAACATGTCACCTCTCTACAGGCCAGAATTCAGTCGTGAGCCCCACTTCTGGTATCTGTAGCAGTGTATATTTTTGAAATGTTATAAAAAATATTGCAAGTGATCGGCTAAAGCATATTATAAAAAAAATCAACACACAAGAAACAATAAACGTAAGTAATTCAACGACAGACTGGTGTCCCATCACGCTTGCTGTCTTCATGGTCTTAATTTGCAAAATATAAATTTATGAACAGCCACTGTGCTATTATGGTTTATAGGCAGAACGTGCTTACTAAATGTACTGGACACTGCTGTGTTTGCTTTACAGTTGTACGAGGGTAAGTCGAGAAGCAAGTTCCCATATTTCATTAATCAGAAACCAAGCATCGTTGCGCGTAGTGACGTGTATCCGCTAGTTTGTAGTTTCACCGATAGATGGCGCATCCTGGGCGCAGCGACAGTTGCAAGATGGTGGAGGTACTGAACGAGTGCTCGCGGAGGGGGGGNAACCTGTCAACATAAATTGAGGATTGCATCTGTATATGGAGAGAAGTGATGTCTGTCCGACACGTGTGCGGATGGTGCCGTATTTACAGAAGGTCGACCGGATGTGAAATACGAAGAGCGGATTCAACAACAGACACATCGTTAATACGCTGAAATAGTCGGAGGTGCACTTTACTGTTTTAAGTGGGAGTTAGGTTTTTTTTTTTTTAATCTTTGGTTGCATACACGAGTGTGTCCGAGTATTTCCGAGTGTGTTGAAGCATCGGGAAGACCTGGCCTTTCACATGAGAGGATGCGGGTGTAAAGAGGGTTCTTGCCTTAGCAGAGAAGGAGCTTTACCTTCAAATATTATAGCAAACTTAAAATAAAATGGTTTCTATAAATCATACGCAAAATTAAAAAACAACTAATAAGGGTGTACTAGGTAAAATAAAGACATCACAGAATATACATAAGCAAATTTACTTATTACTTATATTGTTTAATTTGCAATCCCAGTGAAGCAGCTGAAGTTAATGATTACGAGAATGAAATGCTCAGTTTTAAATACACTATTGTTTGTGAACATTGCAAGACCCAGAAAGAATGGCCCGAATGAATCCAAACTCGGAGGATGTGTAGAACAGTGTACCGGCAATAAGTAATTACGGTTGCAGAGAGATGGCGTATACGTAGACCCAGCAGCGCCCTCTCTTGTGTGACTGGAAAGGTCAGTGTTACCCCAAGCTCAGTCAGTAAAGAGCCGTCAAACGAAGTGAAAGCAAGTGCCCGTATGCCTCGTCTACGTCAAAGGGCGCGATATCAGCATGTGAGTGAGTTCGAACCGGGCAGAATGATCGGTCTCTGGGAAACTGGTTTGTCATACCGTGACATTTGGCTCGTACAGGGCATGCTGCTACGACAGTGATGCGTGTGTGGAACCAGTGGATATAAGAGGGTCGTATGTGGCGACGAGCGGGTACTGGACCACGCAATGTGACCACAGCCCGGGATGACCGCCATCTTGCCCGCATGGTCGTAACGGACCGTACAGCTTCGCACACAGTGTTGGCTCGACACTGGAGCACTGCAACGGGTGTGTACCTGCCTGCGTCGACGGTTCGACGCCGTCTGGACTGGTGGCACGCATACCATTGCGCCGGTTTCCTTCGTCCAGAAACCACAAACGCCTCAGAATTCAGTAGGCACGCGAATGCCGTCGCTGGCGTGTTGAGTGGTAAAATATAATGTTTTCGGACGAATCGCTTCAATCTGTCCTACAATGATGGCCGCATATGTGTTAGACGCTAGCATTGTGACTTGTTAGTCATGGTCCTCCAGTAACCACTGTTGATGCTTTGTAGACTCGCATACAAACAGCGTGGAGGGAGATTCCCCAGGAACATATCCAGGTCCTATTTGATTCCATACCACGACGTTTAGGGACTCTGATTGCAGAACATTGGGGCTTCACACCATGCTGAATCCTCAAGGGCAGATATCATGTACAGTTCTGTAATCCTATTCAATTGTGTATGCTCATGTACTAAATCTGTAGTATAAAGTTAATTTTATTCACATGTATCCTTCTTGGTGTTAGATTTTTCACAGACGTTAGTGTAAAACAACCGAAAAAAATTTAAATCAGAATTTTTATTGTAGATGGATGTATTGTAAAGACAAGATTATATAGCTCTACAAAAATAAAAAAATAAATTTTCTTGCTCGTTGTACCAAATGCCTGTAATCGCTAACAAGGAAATGACGTAATTTCGTTATGCGAGAATGACGAGCGAGTATTCCTGCTGCGTCACAGAGCTACACGTTATTTTTCACAACGGCAGTACAGTCAATTTTACCTCTAAAAGTTTTTGAATAGAATACTTACATTTATTTGTATTTGTGTGATAAAACGGTTAATTTCGCGATATTTCCTGGAACGGAGTGTCATAAAAGTCTTTCCCTGACTGATTATAAACGTTATTTATATCCGCTATATGTAAGCTAGATATGTGAAACTGGTGCTAAAATTTTGGAAAATTAACCAAGCTTTTTGTTGCAGGTTTCAGAAACGTGGCTATAGCGTAGCGGTTGCAGTGTCCAGGAAACTGGACATGTCCAAAAGTCAGGGAATAGCTCGGTGGAAGCAGTGAAATAGTATTTTGGGCGATGTCCCAAGAAATCACTGTGTAGGGCCTCACGCGAATTGCAGATGCCAAAATGTTCTCTTCGCGATATCTTACACAAACGTTTATTGTTTCGTGCATACAAAGTGCAGATTGTTGAGGCTTTGTAGCTCAGTGACGCTACTCGTCGGTGTGACTTTGCAGTCTAAATGTTACCACGTACTGAGGGCGGTAATGACTACCTCAAACATGTTGCTTTTTTCTGACGGAGCGACCTTTGTCAGTGGCGTAGTGAACCAGCATAACGTGCGTGATGGGGTTCAGAGCTCCCTGGTGAGGTGTCGGCGTGTACCAGAGGCAGCCCAAAGTAAACGTTTGTTGCGCTTTCGCATGACAAAATTATCGGACCATTCTTTTTCGATGAGGGCACCATTATATCTCCAGTGTATTTGGACATATTGTTTGCTCTTCCTGAGTTGCTTGAGTATCACCCAGACGTCATTTTTTCAACAAGATGGTGGACCGACTTATTGGGGTTTGGAGGTTTGTGCCTGTCTTGAAACGACTTTTCCTGAACGATGGATCAGTTGTGATGGCCTCGGCAGCTTGGCTTGCACGCTCTCCTGATATCACTCCGTTAGATTTTTTCTATGGGATTTTGTCAAGGAGAGTGTCTACAGAACTCCTGTATCATATCTTGCAACTCTGAAACAACGGATGTCCAAAGTAGTGGCATCGATCCGTCTTGAGATGTTGGCTAATGTACGGACAGAAATTGAATATCGACTAGATGTTTCATGCTACCAAGGACTTTAGTGGCACCTGGGCGTGTATTACGAGGTGCCAGGGACTGTAGCGTCACCTGGGCGTGTATTACGATGTGCCCGGGAACTGTAGTGGCACCTGGGCGTGTATTACGAAGTGCCAGGGACTGTAGTGGCGCCTGGGCGTGTATTACGAAGTGCCCGGGAACTGTAGTGGCACCTGGGCGTGTATTACGAAGTGCCAGGGACTGTAGCGGCACCTGGGCGTGTATTGCGAGGTGCCTGGGACTTTAGCGGCACCTGGGCGTGTATTACGAAGTTCCAGGGACTGTAGCGGCACCTGGGCGTGTACTACGAAGTGCCCGGGAACTGTAGTGGCACCTGGGCGTGTATTACGAAGTGCCAGGGACTGTAGTGACGCCTGGGCGTGTATTACGAGGTGCCAAGGACTGTAGTGGCACTTGGGCGTGTATTACGAAGTGCCAGGGACTGTAGCGGCACCTGGGCGTGTATTACGAAGTGCCAAGGACTGTAGTGGCGTCTGGGCGTGTATTACGAGGTGCCAGTTACTGTAGCGGCACCTGGGGCTCATGAGCTCTAGGAAGTTCTTGAGGGTATAGGCTGTTCACGGTAATGTGAGCACTTTTGAGTCCTTAGTCACTTTCTCTTTCAGCCATTTCTTATCCCTTAGCCACGTTTTAAAATAAAAATTTCCATGTAATTAATAAACACATTGTGTATTTTTCACCGCACTCGGAAATTAACGTCTAAGTCTAAAATAAAATATATTTGTGACTATTATTCCAAATGAGTCGACTTTCAAAAGTGCTCATTTTACCGTTAACTAGCGTATACCTGCCTGCTGTGCCACTTGTATTGGCATTCGTTTCATGTCAGTATGTAATTCCGTTAATCCTTTTATTATTTATTTGGTGTTTCGCCCAATATTTTTTTTCCCCATTGGAACATGCTCTAGTTCGGCTTAATGTTTTCGTTAATTCAATTAATATTTATTTATGTATTGGATTTTATGTTTCTTGCTGAAAGAAGTATTTTTCTTTGTGTCTATTAATTATTTACGTACGTAATATTTTGTAAACTCGTAATTTCCAATTATCAAAATGAAAAACTTCATTTGTGAATTATTATATGTCTTTCTCGCCTTCGATTTATGTATCGATTAGTCATGCGAGACCATGAAGTCTGGAGCATACCTTGGTATATATAGGTTTCCGCTAAGGTAACTTCCTTCTTTCTTTAAGTTTTCATGATCTACTGGCGATTCCAGAGGGGAGGGGGGGGGGGGAATT
>NQII01005148.1:0-171063 GCA_002778355.1 Clitarchus hookeri | reverse complement strand
GAAGTAATTAACAAATATTTTCTAATGCAATATTTTTTTTTTTTTCAGTCCCGTTTAAAATTCCGTAGGAACCATTTAGTTTAGAAGAATTTCCAGTTCAACTGTTTATTTTGATGAACTTGGCACTGCAATAAATGATTTAAAACAGAAGATGAAAGTTTTATAACCCGTTTACCTTGCATACTCGTTTACTAACGCTGTTATTTTCCGTTATTTCACATAGCGTTGCGATTATTTCTAATGCAGTTCAAGGATCCGCTTTCGAAGTAATTGATAAATACGTTTTTTGCATGTTGATGCTAAAAAGTATGTTAATTCAGTATGTGATGGTTAACGAATGTAGATAAACTGGAACGGAGATGATTATTAATGGCAACGGAAAACCATAGCAAAACCACTTAGAGCATTCCGCTAGTCTCAACCCACAGTCTAATGGATTTGAATCTGGTATGCTTAAACATGGCCATACATTCTGCATCATTATAAGAAAACCTATATAATGATAATAATTTTGGAGAGGGAAATAATTGTGGACGGATTTCGCTAACACAATATTTTGTTTGGTTTCCCTGACCACTTTCTCAAAACAACGATACGTGTTTGATTTATGGTCTGCGTTCTGCAATGTTAATAGGAAAGCGAGTCCAGTATTATGTGAGAGACAGTTATCCCGTAGCGGATACGCAAGTTTAATTTCCTTGATCTCTGCAGTCAATACCTCCGTTTAAATCAAAATTCATATGCCAATGGTCTGCACTGGTTGGCAGCAAAATTTATGAGGCGGAAACTGGATATCTACCACAACGCCCGGGAACCTGCTGTAATTCTGGCAAGCGCCATTAGCTCATGTAGAGTGAGCTTATGGGGTAATTGATGGAATAAAGAGAATAAAGCCCTATTCGAGAGGTAATAAATAACACATGCAGGGACATTGAGTGAAACTATTTTTTTTTTTTTTTTTTGCATTTTTCATTTGACCCAGAAAAACTGTTTCGAAAAGCAAGAATGTGGAAAAGGAAGGGATTATATGGAACTGGCTGGAGTAATGTAAAGGAAAATGTGACATTAGCAGCGGACGTGGGCTTTAAAATTAGTGTTTGGGTTTATTGCTCTTTTTCATGCTCACTTTTTATGGTGTAAGAATAACTGGGGGAGTGCCCACTACCAAAACAAGGGTAATTTACATTTACAAAGTCACTTGCACCTATAACTGCCCCGAGTTAGAACGCAGTATTTTTTTTTAAAAGGTGTCTGAATGACTTTGGAGACTTCTTTTTGTAACTTTTCTGAATACCCTTTTTGAAACAAGAAAATAATTTTTTTATTATATTCTTATATTGTAGAATACGTTGTTTCCTAGAAATGTTGCTCTATATTTTTATCTATATTTGCGAAGGAATATTTCCCTCAATTGTCTTATTTTATTAACGGATTTGTGAGGTTTACACAAAAAATAGTCTAATGTTGTGACAACAGTAACAGTGTTACTACAACAATAATTTTTGGTTATCTATAAGCCGTCCGTAACTAATATTGCTGTTGCTGTAATATAATGTTATGATATTAATGATAAAGTTACATTAAGTACTTTTGTAACAACATTACATCCTTACTGTTATGTCAACATTAATTTGGTGTTTATGTTGCAGCAAAAATTATTATGTGTTGAATTAATGCTAACATTTGTGTAAAAAAAATTTTTGTTTATTTTCTTTGGTTTAAAAATACATTCCGATGTATAATAAATCAAGTACAACTAATTTGTAAAAAAAAAAAAAATACTACCCACGAAAAAAAAATGGCTAGGAGAGGAATCTAACCTGGTGCCCTACCAACTGCTATATCTCATGTTTGATCGCGCTTCATATAATGGGTATTTACACGAACATAACCACACACTGCAGTTCTCTTTCGTTACGTGGAAATATTTTATGCTCTTTAATAAATGTTCATTGGACAACATGTTGTAAATGAAACAGAATGTAACCCGAAAATGCATAATACATACTAGATATTTTATCACCCCATTTGTTGATAAAACGATACATAATCATAAAACACTACATTTTGGCTATTCTTCACTTAAGTGGTAGTCACGATATGCGTTTAAATAAAAGTTCTGATATTTGTGGAACTGTGCCTGTAACTGTGTTCAAAACCGCTGTACAAAATTATCTGGGTGACATATAACACCCGTAATTGCTAAAGATTATCTCCCAGTTGAAGCAAGCGGAAGAACGGTTAAGGCTTAATGTCCTGTAGTTTACACAATAATAAGTCATTTTTAAGCCACACTTTTCCACCTACAATATTAAGAGGTGCAATTTAGTGTAGGTAAAAAGAGAAGGATAAAAACACCTACGTGCGGGCTAGAAATAAATCTGATCCTTACTGCAGAGACAAAAAAAAACGGATCTCTGAAATGGGAATTTTACACATTTACTCAAGGAAATAATACTATGTAAATAATCTTGGTCTCTTGCAAATTTAAAATATTTTTTCAATTTTTTTTTAAATTTTTCACGTCTGGTTATAAAAAAATATTCGGGATTCGTCTTTCTCGTGCTTTTATTCTGCAGCATCAAGTTGCATTAGTTACTTAACAGGCTACTTGAAAATAGCATGACTACAGATATCGTGAACTATATTCATTAGGAGCATAGTAATCTCCTTGGCTTGCGTAGAAAACCTTATGAACTTTTTGTATTTTGGGGTAGCTGAGTAGTAGAGTTGCGACACTCCCCACTATCCCCATAAACAAACCGTATTCGTATGGCGTCTGTAAACTTTGGGTTTACAACAAAACGATGTACACATTTATTCCCTTTCATTTTCAGAAAATTTGTCATCCATCATCATTTCGTGTGATTTCTCTAATGCCCAACGAAATGGAAGCATTTTAAGTTATTCAACTAAATCGTGATCCCAGTTACCTATTTAAAGACAACATGACCATGAACTACAACAGTTTGAGAAGCTACTGAGGTAACTAATACGCACACTTTCTCTGAAATCTACATTTTCAAATAAAAATGTTGGTGTTTTAGGTTGCTTGCAAAGGAAGGTGATGGGGACTCAAAAATGTGTTTAGTAAGTTTTCAAAGCACTTTCAGCAAATACAGCTCGTACCCAAAATGTTATTTGTGTTAAATAAATTTAATTTCACGATGAATATATTAAAAATTATTGCTTATGAATTTAGTAATACCGTATTAAATAAAAAATATCTAGTTTTTATCCACAAACTTTAACCATAAATTAGGAAGCTTAAGTTTATGTTTGTAAATTTACAAATATAAGCGGTTAGTAAAACATGTCAGGCCATAGTCGACTTGACAGAACACTCGCGTATGAAATTAAGTGTATTTCAGAAACTATATTTTTTGCCAGGAGAAAACAGTTTTAAGTTTCGTAGACTGACTCGATATATTATTTTTATTCATTTGAAATTAAGATTTCCCCTTAAATTAATGGGCTACCATTTCAAAAATATTTGTGAACAGTACATAATACTCAATACAATTTTATGATATGTCCAACCTTTTGAATACAGAATGAGGTGTGAATCTATTACATACTTCCTGAGAAGTAGTATCTATGTGAACTAAATTTTCAGGTAGTTATAACTCCCAAAATGGAAGATGAAAGAGATTATTAGAAAATGTTATTAATTCTCTTATGGGCTACCGTCAATGCATTAAGTTTTTTATATTCGTCTTATGGTTCCAGTGATGTGAATATGGTACTAGAAATATAATAAGGAAACAATTTTGGAAATAAATGTGTGTTAAATAATCAAAATATATGACCAAAGTTTGATTGCAATTCTTCCAAACCAAATTCTTCAAGGAACATTTGAACTGTTTCTATTTTATAAAGCGTTAGCTCAATATTGGTGGCTGTAATCATATCCCAAAAATGGATAAAGAACATTATAAGAAAATGTTTTTTGTTTACTTATTGTTTTCTGTTAATATGCCAAGTAAGGTTTAAATAATTTAACGGTTCTTCTTATTTGACGTACAAAATGAAAGGAAGAGCAAAGCTATAACTTCGGTAAACTCTGTTGGTATATTTAAAATTAATAATTTAAATCTGTAATTTCGTAGCAGTACTCGCATGTTGACCTAGAAACAAAATGTGTACTATTTTTGCCAGGTGACACTGTTTTTCAAAATAAAAGATGATGTATATTGAGAATTAGTGTACTTAATATAGTACATTATTAATGCCATCGTTTCCAGTAGGGTTTAAATTGTTACAAATTCGTAAGTACAGTAGCACTGCTTGCATAACTAATGAGGATTGCGGGAGGGGGATAAGGTAGTGCTTCAGTCAGCGATATTTTACAAAACAGCGGACGTAATATGCTAGTATTTATGCTAGTTAACCAATTTAGTTCAGTATCGTCCTATGATTCATGATATATGACTTAACTGCAAGTAGGCTTTTGAAAAATGTAATCATTATACTCTGTGGAAAAGTTTAGAAACGTGAGGTGTATTTATAAGGTATACTGAAAGTATTTAGGTTTCAAAACTTATTCATAGGAAACACATATCAACACGTTTCTAGAGACACACTGACCGGAATGTTATTTCTTTAAACATTTTTTCTAAGTAAAGTATGCTAAAAAATTACTCTCTTACAAATTAAACCTTATTAAGTATCAAAAAATTAGATTTTTCGTACCCGAATTTAGCGTGACTATAGTCCACGTTGCATAAGTAGTTACACTTTATCACAGTGGCTTCGAGTCAACTGAAGTCCGCAACCATTTTCCAAGTACAAACGTATGCAATAATATTGTATTTCCCATGCCGTATGTCCATAAGTGTTATACGGATTCACAAAATAGCTGAGGGAAGGACAGGTCAACAGTTATTATGTTGTGGGTCTAGGGTGAATACAGAGGCCTCTGGGCTATGACATCGGAATAGGGACGAGTTATTTCGTACGTCGGTATCTGTTGTACTGTGGACACTGAGCACTGTCAGCGGCAGTTTGCATTCTCTGGAAGTTAAGCCCATTTAAAAGCATTAGAAGTTGTGGGACATAATCATACCGTATTGTTTATTAACTATTTTATTACAAGTGCAACAGTTTTATGTTTAAAATAATTCAGTCTGTCGAAATTATTTAATGACGTGTAAAGTTTACCAGAATGCAAGCTGGCTAACTCTGAATTGCAATATCACAAGGGAAATATAAAAAATTATTGTCTTTTATTAAATTTTTTATTTTTAAATTTTTTTTCGGGTATTAACTAAAGGTCGATGCCAGAGAAACCATAAGGTTAAGGTTATGGTAACTGGAAAGCTAATAAGGCTGATGTACAATTGGCATAAAATAAAATGAGCAGGTGGTATGATGTCAATCATGCCTATCGCTCTTCTAAACAGGGCTCACCAACTGAAGTATAATAATTGTGATTGCCATCACACA
Source organism: Clitarchus hookeri (assembly GCA_002778355.1). Lineage (NCBI taxonomy): Eukaryota > Metazoa > Arthropoda > Insecta > Phasmatodea > Phasmatidae > Clitarchus > Clitarchus hookeri. The sequence goes on along the minus strand of NQII01005148.1, from coordinate 165,618 downwards.
GCCAACATTAAATGTTTAGATAAAGGTAGAATTTATTTAGTCGAATAGCAGAACGCTGGTGGCGAGTTTCGAAATAGCAGGGGGTGTGGGAGGGGGTATCTGGACCATGTGATTAATTCCGCTCCAGTAGCGAGTTTCGCGGCTCAGGCTCGTGTGCGTGGTATTGGTTTCATGTCGCTTTGCAGACCAGTTCGCTCGCGCGCGCCGGGGGAATGGTGTTCTGGCGGCCTGCGCACGGCCGATAGGCAACACGCGCGGAGTTTTCATTTATTTTATCGAGCACGCCGCCCGTTGCGGATTGACTCGCAACGCTCCCCGGCGTAAAACGCAAGCAGTAAACTTTATATGGGCCAGCTGATTGGCGCCGTGGCGCCCGTAGGCCTGCGCGGCCTGGATAGTAGATTGAACGTGTCGCATGGGATTTATGGCCCTGCGGTCGGTTGTGATCCTGCACGTGGGTAACTAAGTAATTGCGCGCTACCATTGTTGATTAACCGTTACTTCCACACAACAAGTAAACATGTTAATCATCGTAAGGATATCAGGTATCTCATTTGGCTCAAGTGAAGGAATACTTTTCAATATTACATTCTTTGCCCCGCTTCATTTTTTAGCAGCTGAAACGTGACTCGAGGTCTTCGTATTAGGGAATGATTATCTCTGCCGCTGTTACAACTTACACGTATTCGAGAATTTTCCACGATATTTTATTCTTGTCTTAATATTCTCTGTGTTAATACACAAGAGCTGCCGCAACTTGGCACAACAGTTAACAAGAAGTTACTTATAACTAATGAGCTTTCTTTCCTCTACATGGGTGCAAATGAATTTTAGTGAGGTTCTTCAAAGCTTACATGGTAGGTAGACAGTGACGTATCATTGACAACAATATCATTAGAGGTGAAACCAGAAACATGTGAAACAGTACCCAGACAATTAAAATACACGAGTNACATCCTCTGTGTTGATACACAAGAGCTGCCGCAACTTGGCACAACAGTTAACAAGAAGTTACTGATAACTAATGAGCCTTCTTTTCTCTACATGGGTGCAAATGAATTTTAGTGAGGTTCTTCAAAGCTTACATGGTAGCTAGGCAGTGACGCATCATTGACAACAATATCATTAGAGGTGAAACCAGAAACATGTGAAACAGTACCAAGACAATTAAAANGTGACTTATCCGGTATTCGTATTCAGAAACACTCGTAAAATTAAGATAGCTTGCTATCAACTGCATCACGGAGGTAGCATTCGGAGCACCAACTTCGGATGTAATCAGNCAAGACAATTAAAATACACGAGTGACTTACCCGGTATTCGTATTCAGAAAAATTCGTAAAATTAAGATAGCTTGCTATCAACTGCATCACGGAGGTAGCATTCGGAGCACCAACTTCGGATGTAATCAGTCTAATGTTTAAATGATAGGGTTCACTAACCTGAAATATATAAACGGTCATCGTTTTGAAAATAAGTGTCTGAGCCACTAAAACACATAATTTTACTTGGCTTACCATAACGCCACTTGTCTGAAACCATTTGGTGGAAATTTGTTGATTGGTCTCCGAGATTTGGCATAAAAACCTTATTTTCTTAAACGGGTCTGTCTGACAAAATTGGTTTGAAAAGAGGCTCTGTACACGATGTTTCTGATAGATACTGAGAGCATAAAAGTTTAATTTAAATTGTTAAATTGTAAAATGGAGATGTCAAACATATGAAAAAAAATATAAATATATGGCCGCCATTTAAAAAATATTTGCCTAACTAGGTGTGCAAAATTTTGTTGAAATTAGTTTTATTTATTCCGGAAATTCGGCAAAATGTTAACTTTACTCACCTGATACTACTATGCGAAATCTAGCAAAAGAGGATCTCTTTATGCATAAATTATGCTTCTTATTAATATTGTTTACGTACAAATTAAGTTGAATTATGTTGAAAAGTTTTATAGAAATAATAAATAAATATACATTATTCATGTAAACCCCATTAAAACATGCCTTCCGCACATAACACATGTAAATTTACATACACTACTGTAGCAATACTTCGTGAATATTTTGGATGATCCGGTTGATTGGTTCTGGAGATATTGCATAAAACCTCCACTGTTCATGTGATGATCTTCATAACTGGAGTACAAAATGTTTATATATTAGCACATATTCGATGATTGGCATCAATAAAATATACATAGTTATATTTAAATATGTTACATAGTTTTGTAGATATAGCACCATAAGCTAGAATGTTTGTATGGGTGCCATTGAGAATACAAGATACTTACAAACTTAAAATATATAAATTAATATGACCTACCACAGTAAAAAATCGTCACCAAATCTCAAAGAAATCGGTTCATTGTTTCCCGAGATACGACATAAAACTGTATTATTTCATGTGGGGTTATCATACAAAATTACGGAGAAATCAGGCTGTGCATAGACAATTTTGATTACTATAACTGATACTGTTAGCATACAAAGTTAAGTTGAAATCAATTTTGCAGTTTCATAGATAAAAAAAATCTGAGCTGAAATGTTTATATCACTATCACTTTTAAAATAACTGTCTGGTATACTTGAAACCCATATGTACATTTAAAATGCCTTAGTACTATTTGTTTGCCAAATTTGGTAGGAATCTGTCAATTGTTTCCCGAGGTATTACACAAAGACGTTATTAATTAATGTAGCGCTATCTTCGAAAATGCTTGACAAATTTGGATGATGTTATGCTAGTACAATGTTTGTAAAAGATACTGTCAGCATAAAAAAATTGGTTGAAATGGGTTAAACGGTATGGTAGTTATACCAGATAAACATATAATATTTGTACGGTCACATTTCGAAAATAAATGCCTAGTAAAGTTCAATTACTTATGATTTTTGCTGTCTATCATAGTATTACTTCCATGCCAAATTTGGCGAAAATTGGCTGAGTATTTTTCAAGATATAACGAAAATTTTTAATTTTTCATATGGTGCTATCTTCCAAACAATAGTTTTAACAACAATATTCACATCTGAATTGAATACTTACACCTTGCGCTGTAATCATACAAAATTTGGTTTAAATAGGTTGAATGGTTTCCGAGATAAGACATATCACCTTAAATAATAAAATGACCGCCATTTCTAAAGTAAGTGCCTGGCGGGGTCAAAAACTATAAAGGTCGGGTACCCTTACATAGTACTACGCTATGTATACCGAGTTTGGTGAAATTCTGTTCTAGCGTTCAAAAATTGTAAAGGGGGAGGAGGGCAAACACACACACGGACACACACATATATATATACATACACACACTTGCATACAGAGACACGTGGACAGAAAAGTGATCTCATAAGCGATTCTGTCCTTCAGAAAATATGCTAAAAACTTACAGAGAAGCCTATGCGCGCATTCACAGGTTTTTGAAGGTTGCTGTGAGACCCCGTCACAGATACGTAATTACGATAAATCATTACAGCGCCATACAACATTACGGAAGAAATCACGTGCAACCATTTAACGTTAAACCAGATTACATGAAGGCCATAATATGCGCCTAATGAATTTTCTACATCAGTGATTTCCAACATGTTTTTTTCACGTAGGGGAGAGTCGGGTAGCCCCAGTCGGCGGGTATTCCCGGCCAATGTTGGTTCCAAACAATCCCGCGCACATAGGTAAACAAATAAAATGCCACAACGACCGCAGCGCCATTTAGCTGCATAATCGAATCAACCCGGACGCTACCGCCGAGTGAACAACACGTTACAGTAGTTCATTTACCTGTGCCTATATTGTGGTGTGCGCCGTTTACATTTTGAACTCAGTTATTGTTTATGAATTGTAAGTACTTCACCATGATTTATTGATTCTCCTTTAAGATATAAATTCTTGTGTATAAGTTAGGTTAATAATTTAGGTTATTTTTATTGACATTGTCGATATTAAATAAAAACATAGAATGTGGCAGTCAGGTACTACCGGACACGATGATGTGTAAAATGTTGTTCTCTTTTGCAGAATCACTTTAAAATTGCCAAAATTCAAGGGAAGAATTACACACAGAGAAAATTGGGATGAAAATTAAATGAAACAGACTATGCTATCTTTCCAGAAAAAAATACATCTCTGAGAGCAGCAGCTGAGAGACATAAGTTACCGAGAAGTACTCTTCAAGATCGGATCAAAGCCATCACCAGTGGACAAGAAGCACAGTTCAAGCCAAAACTGGGAAGATTCTAACATCTTCGCCGTTCAAAAACGCGCTGGCAGAGAAAAGGCTGCAGCCAAAAAATCGACAGCTGCAACCAATAATACCAAGGTTGCAACCAATAAAAACAAGGCGGCAGTTAATAAAATTAAAATAAAAACCAACATTCAACGTTTGGTTCAGCAACAAAGAGACCAGGATATATAATGCGTCATTTGCGGGAAAACGTTCCAAGAAGACTGGATCCAGTTTCATAAATGCGAAGACTGGGCGCACGAAGCGTGTGTGGACATTGACCCTTCGGAGGAATACTACTGTTGTGATGCATGTAAGGCCAAAAAACGGTTTGGTCATCTTTAAATGTATGTCCGGGGCTGCTACCCTCCAAAAATGTATCCACTGAAAATTTAAGACTGATTTCAAAACTTGATATAAGCTAACATAATGAACCTATCAGATTGTTACTTAATTAACATGTTGAGAGATAGGTTGTATTTCGATCCTAGTATAAAAATAAAGATTTAAGTTTGTTGATTTTCAAAATTTCATGAAATTTATTTATGTGGCCGGGGCCACCCGACTCTCCCCCACAACTAACGGGGAATAAATTGTAATGTGATGGTGCAGATGGTAAGTATATCTGAATAAGAAATATTTGTTAAGAGTGTAAAGGTAATATTCGAGAAATGGTTAAGAGAAACATAAAATGTCTTTACCTAGCGTGGTTTTTGCTGTCGGCAAACTAAAGTTGACGTACATAATAGAGTACTGTTAAATATATAAACACGCGTGTTGCTTATGTGGTTTTCTTTGTTCGGTATTTTCAGAAATAGCTTGGTTCAAAACTTCTGACGTGTGTTGTTGTATTTTCACACGGTTGGTACAATGCATAAAAATAACTATTACTTAACTTTTGTTTGTCACAATTATTCATTTAGCATTTCTGGAGTATACGATTATCAGAAAAGGAGTAAGAAAATTGGTTCCAAAAATAGAAAATCGTGCACAAAGCGATAGTGTGTACGTCTATCCACTCCCCAAACTTACAAAAACCACCCAATCAAACTTCTACTTCCTTTCTGTTTCATATCCTTTCACTTCCCGAAAGGTACTGGGCTTGATTACCGGTAATGACGAGTTTAATTATCGCCTAGATGTCGTTCGAGCCACTCATGGTGGTCATAATGAACATTTCTGAATGTATGGTAAACAAACTTTACTGTTTCACGGTTCATTTGATTGGTCAATCAAGGTTGTAGGTTGGTTGGTTTTGATATTATAGACCTATAAAGTTGGGGTATTCTTTTATACGCATGCTGTATATTCTTACAATATTTCTTTCCGAAATATGTAGGAGTGGAATGGGGGAAGGATGCGGAAAAAATAGAGACTATCTTGGGGGACGGGGAAGAGTTGTGTGGGATTTTAAATGACCATCATCATCAAATTGGAAATATGAAAGCTTCCCTTACTCAAATAACTAAAAAAATTTAATTTTTAACTTTGTTACTTATTGCTTTTATGGGTATCATTAAGCGTCTCTGCACTGTGAATTGATAGGCTACAGATAAATGCAACCGCAGTAGTACTTTGAGGCAACAAGTGAATGTATTTCCCTGGCTCTATAGAAAGCACACTGGTAACTGCAGCAACAAAAATCCTGCTTGATTTCTTCTTGTACAGAGTTTATTACTAACAAAATTTAAATATTAAATATTACCAAGGAAGGTAAAGTTATCACTCAATACGTCAATAAATTAACACTATTTAATAATTAAAAACACTATTATGTTGCTATTAAGAAGCATTAAACCTGTTATTCAAATAACGAAAAATATTTGCCAACAATGTTGTACAAAAGCTTCTCTGTGATGTTCGCACTAAACACTATATAAAAATAGAAATAATTTTTTTTTTGCAAAGGTTGGCTCCGTAGCTAGATCGCACACCTCCCAGCGTGCTATCTCGACTAGCTAATCCAGTCCGTCGTTGCGAGGGACAGTCCTAGGCGCGCTACTGACCACATTTGAGCTCCAACCCGCGCCCCATTAATTCGGCTGTCTGGTTTGAAGGCGGCTGTCGCAGGGGCGCCAATCAGGCGGTCGAGTCAACCCCAAGCATTTACATTTCCAATTAAGTGTCCTGTCTCCGGCACCCTTGCCGACGGATATGTGGCGAGGGAGTCATTAGGGAAGGCGTGGCATGGGGCAAGAGGGCATTGACGGACACGACCTAGTGAAACGCAGTACTATAGTTGAACAAGTAAGGAAAAAACTGCAATTTATGACAAAACACATAACTTGTCATAAATTATGCCTACACCCATTGTCAACATTTAGGATGGGAAGCCAGCTGAAACCTTCTCCAAAAAAAAATGGATGTCATATTAGTTTTAAAAAAAAGAGCATTATTTTAATAACCTTAGTGTATTTAACTATATCAACTCATCTGTCTAATTCATTGTTTCTTTAATTTTCTATAAAATTAAATCTTTAAAATGTACTCATAGGTTATTAAGGGCTCTCGCTATCAAATTTGCAACCACGAATTTTCAATGGGGAATCTTTGATTAATAAATTACTTTACAGCGTGTAAGTTTTAACTATAACTTCATGTGATCTAAAATCATTGGAAAATCACATAGTTTCTGATGCTGAATCTGCAAAAAATCTGAGTGTCTATAATCAAAAAGATATGGAGATACACCTGTCGTTTGTATCTGAAAGACTTGTTCTATGATCCACTGTGAACATTTTCGGGCCTATTAAGACATATAAACTTAGAATTTTTAAGCCCAAAAGAAGAAACAACACTGAGAAAAACAGTTCTTAAAATACAGAATAATAAACACCTCTTTCAGAGTTGTCATACTTCAGTGTTTTGCGGGTCACATTCAAAATACAGTTGATAAGACGGATTACCTTAACGATCTTTAAAAATTATTGAATGAAAATTATTTCAGCTTTCTATCTACGTACGATCCCATTGTGTGCAATGAAGCTGTTCTCATTTACTAGTTTTAGCCACATTATCACATATCTTTCTAAAATATCGTGTACGGAAATTCCATACGGCATTGTGAGATGAGTCCAGATCTGTCAGTCAGAGAGACACCCATATCGTTGGAGTACGATAGGTAGGTTGAACGTTCCGTCTGATTGCTCGCCAACTGTATCGTTACGACCGAAAAATATACAACAGCATTGGAAACAGTGGGAAAATGAGGGAGCACATATGCTTGGGGAAAGCTCTGGGCAACCCAGAAAAGCTCCCAGAAGAGAGGAACGCTTTATCGTCTGACAAGCGCGAACTCAGCTAACAATCTCTCTTTCCTTCATCTAAAGAAATGCAGCAGCTTTACAAGTGACCATTATTTTCGTTCGTGCTATTATGATGCAACTCTCTCACGTCGTCTTCCATGCCGTAATCGTATGACATGGATGGCCGAGGAACGGGTTATGCATGAAAATGGATGACAACCGTACTCGACGTGGACAGGCACTGGACAACGCACTAATCCGAACTTCATTTTTGAGGGACGAACCAACATATCTCGTGGTACCATAATTTGAGAATAAATCTTCTAGTATATCATCTTAGATACGCTAACGGCACATCGGTACATTCAACAAATGCTGGGACATTGTGTGCGACCTTTCATGGCACTGCATTAACGGCTGTAACTGTCAATAGGCGTGGAGGACAACTTTGAGATTATCTTCCAGAGGATAATATTATACGTCTTTAAAAACTCATGCTGGACCATATCGCCACATGTATCTGCGCTAGGGGTGTGGTAACTATGAAATAAGTACCTTATTTCAGCTAAAAGTTTTTGAACGAAAAAATTGCTCATTTAGCTTGATGTTATTAATTTTTATGATCGCTCCCATTGCCTGTGCCAAGTTTAATTCCAATTCGAAATCTTCATATAATGGGTATGGGGCGGCCAAGGTGGCTAAGCGGTTAGCCTGCTCACCTCCCACCAAGACGATTCGTGTTCCATCCCCGGCCGGGCCGCTCCGAACCTTCGCATGTGGGAGTCGTGCCGGACAATACCTTTGGTTGGTGGGTTTTCTCGAGATCTCCCGTTTCCCCCACGCCTTCATTCCGGTGCTGCTCCATACTTGCCTCAATCACCCTCATCGGCTCTGAAGACCTCGATGTTAAGACCCGCACAAATCTCTCCACTCTAATGGGTGTGGCATTATATGTTATTTTATTGAGGTGTTAAGTCTTAATTCTCAAGTTAAATTTAAACTCACGCTGCGCCGCTGGCGCGTTTGGCTTCCTTCTCCTGTTTCCTCTCTGTGCCCCGTGTTCCTTGGTCCCGCCTCTCCTCGCGCATGCGCATTNCTTGGTCCCGCCTCTCCTCGCGCATGCGCATTTAATATCTGTCGCCTAGCTCGGCCTGCTTAATGTAATTCGGAGTTCACTTCACGACTTGTACTCCCTAGGTACACCACTAGCTTGCTTCGATGTAGCTGATAGATCCATTCATGGAGCATTTAGCTGTAGCGGTGAGTTATGAGTGTATGCGACGTTAGTTGGCAGTTTTTAATGTATTCGTTTTTTAATTAATGATGGCGTAGTTTTGTAGTGTTTAGTGGCGTGCTGTTGTTAAGTAGGTTTTTTAAATTCTGGTTTGGTAGCCTTTCAAAATTTCCTTTGCTGTAGCTAAAGCAGCTTCACGGCAGTATCGTTTTCCATTTTAATGTGTTGTGTTTGTGATTTTTGGCCACCCGTTTCTAGTCTGCAATTTACTTGTTTCCCAAAATACACTCGTGGCTCATTTTCTTCGTAATATCGTTTGCAATTTAAACCATGTGTTTTAATTGGTTTGCTATTTGCTTAGGGACCAATTTTATTGTTCTCTCTAAATTTTAGTAATGAGAGCTTTGGCTAGGGTCTTTTAGACCGTCCCTCATTAGGTTGCGTGGCTTTTTAAAATTTTTTTTAAAGTGGTTTTATTCAAATGAAGGCTTTTTCTAGGGTTTATACAACTGCCCCTCATTTGTAAATTTGTCGTTTTTTTTTTTNGGTTTTATTCAAATGAAGGCTTTTTCTAGGGTTTATACAACTGCCCCTCATTTGTAAATTTGTCGTTTTTTTTTTTTGGCAATCCACGAACATTTTTTACGAGATTGTTACATTTTTGCGTGTTTGTCATTTGCTTTTTATNGTTTTTTTTTTTGGCAATCCACGAACATTTTTTACGAGATTGTTACATTTTTGCGTGTTTGTCATTTGCTTTTTATGTTATACATTTGATCAAAGCTTGTTATTATGATCGCAGCAAGCAAATTGTATATTATTGTATTTATACATTATGAAATCAGTTGAAAGGTGTGTACAATTATTTGTGTAACGCACAACCCGCTGTCATGCATTCAAAGTATGAAGTAAAAGCACATTTTCTATACTCTACTAAAGAGTATTATTTGTCTACCGCGTGTTTACTCTAAATACAATGTATTAATGCACAATGTCTTTGCATGGCGGCTGTGTGCAACTGAGAGGTACGAGGTGACTTTGCGTGACTGAGTAGGTTATGAAGAATATACAGCTGTGCCAAGCGAAAACATTTGCTCACCTTTATAATACGTATAAAATATCATTTTTAATCAAGAGTATCAGAAAAATGCAATTAAATAAATAAAAGTATCGTACCATTTATTTTGCAAAGCAAAATTATCTTGCAATTATATGAACGTGATATTCTTTTATACACGGTAAGTCGAGCAATCAACAAAACAATAGAATAATTGCCATTACTAAGAAAGAGGCATACTGAGGAATCCGTAACTGTCATTCCTTTGCTAGCATTTGGAAAATCATATAGGGCCAAATACAGATAATTCAAAANACTGAGGAATCCGTAACTGTCATTCCTTTGCTAGCATTTGGAAAATCATATAGGGCCAAATACAGATAATTCAAAAATCTACTGATAACTGCTGAAAAAATTTACTTTAAAATGTAAATCAATTTGCAGAAGGATACAAAATGTGTTCAAACATTTTATATTATTAATGCNAAAAAATTTACTTTAAAATGTAAATCAATTTGCAGAAGGATACAAAATGTGTTCAAACATTTTATATTATTAATGCAATATCTGTATAATTCTTTAATTAAAAATAACCTTTTTCACCTCTTGGCATTTGTGTTGACTTCGTTTTATATCGTGCTTATGAGTAAGTGAGTTAACGTTTTTTACAATATTTCCAGTAATTATTTATTAGTATTAAAAATAACTATACGTTCACACACATAAAATGAAATGTGAAGAACATTATTTTTTGGAGCAGTATATTTTCTAGGAAAATTTGTTACTTAACTTTTTAACTAATTGACCTTTCTCGTTCACACGTGGGTGATATTAAGTGCTTCAAGAACTTCATACATCAAAGTTACCTGCATATTAGTAATATGTGGATGTACAAGTTTTACACAATTTTTATTAGAGTTTTCTTCGCAAATATCGATAGTAAGCTATCGGTTTCAGTTTCATTTCCTACTTCGTATTTCTTCCGTTTTATTTTTCTTGATTCGCCAGCAAAGACAAACAACTTTCGTTTGTTTCATCACATTTTTTTNCGTATTTCTTCCGTTTTATTTTTCTTGATTCGCCAGCAAAGACAAACAACTTTCGTTTGTTTCATCACATTTTTTTAACAATATTTGTTTTCTCGTATTCCTCACCGTGTACATTTTACCTCGTATTTAGTTCAAATAGTTTTGGNTTTTTTTAACAATATTTGTTTTCTCGTATTCCTCACCGTGTACATTTTACCTCGTATTTAGTTCAAATAGTTTTGGTTTACAGTTACCCGTGCCAGTATTTTAACCGCTGGGTAAATAATATATAACTACGCCTGATTTTTAAACAGATATATACCCACACTAATAAGCTATACGTATAGATAGGAGACAAAAAAGCCATATGTTTATGTTTAAATTTAACCGTCCTCAAACACTCAACTAATGTTAGCACTGAGGAATTCGCAGTGGTCATCGGATGAGTAAACAACTCTTGCACAGCTTGTTTTCTGCAGTAAATGCCCTATTTCGCCACGACCACACTCGCGTATTTCGTACGGAGATGCCTGACGGTTCACGTGCTTACTGTACTATACGGTTTTACCTCAAAAGCCTGCAATGGTGGTTACGCTGATTTCAGTACAGTAGTCTCGCACGGGCAACGTAAAAGTTTAAAACAAAGTGTTTCTTATACACCTGCCATAAGCAGGATAAGTGTCATTAAATTTAGGAAGGAATTTCCAATAGGCATTTGAGAGTTGTACAAGCGGAATTCACGTAAAAGACATGATTTTACGCCGGGGTACTACAGGCTGTTACCATTTGTGACACGCCCTCGAGCTTTTAGTAGATTAGACTGATTAGCCTTAATGTATTAAAGATTGTGTAACAATGCACGTATCAAATTGTATTTGATTGCATGGAGGGCTATTTTGTTCTTGTGCGTGTTTATTATTTGTGTAACTTATAAGGGTTTTGCATACACCCACGTGCACGCGATGGGCACAAACTGCCTTCCGCGTCCGCCATGATTGATTCTCATCTGGAGCTCCTCCGGAGTAAGTCGCGTACCGCTGCGAGTGGCCTTCATCTCTTGTTTGAAGTCTGTAAATTTACCATCTGCACCTTTAGTTTACCGGAATCTGGTTTGCTTTGCCTCTTGGTTTACCTCTTTAAGTAGAAATGAGCACCAATAGTACATTTACGGGCGCCCAATAGTACATTTACGGGCGCGGGCTTGCGATTGCCCCACACCACGTGGTGGGGCAATTCAACTTAGATTTCCTGTTCTTTTTAAACATGCAAACGTAGTTATGTTTAAAACAGCTCAAAGATGACCTGCAGTTATAGTCTCTTCGCGGTCTCTTCACACTTTTTGAATCGAACATTTGGAAAATCTCCCTATGTATGACGTGTTTGGTTATTTCTTAAATATGTCACGTGTTTTATACTTANAATCGAACATTTGGAAAATCTCCCTATGTATGACGTGTTTGGTTATTTCTTAAATATGTCACGTGTTTTATACTTATGTTAACATAAAAGTATCTATATTTTTTTGTTAAATTGAACTTTTACGTATATTTAATTTTTAAGTTATAACATTTCATTTACAATTAATACGAATACAAACAGAGTGGTAATAGATGTGTTAGTTGCAGAATACAATTACACCTAGTACGCATGAATGAGGTGCATTGTCCCTTGGTGTAATTTTCTACAGTAGGTTAAGCTTTTTTTCTATGAGGCGGAGGAATATCCTGGAAGTAGAACCTAAGCAGGGCTTCAGAAAAGTTGGAAGTAACGGTTAATGGACTATAGCGATAGTGTGTATCTATATACTTCATAGAGTTGTTCGTAACCTGACGCATGGAGGTGAACACGGGAAAATAAAGCCCCTTCCAGTACACCAGCACGCATGCGCATAATTTAAATAATGTAGTTTTGCAGTCGCAGCAATATGCTTTACTCTGGACGACATGGATGCTACTGTTGTCAACTAAATATTTAGTGGCATTCAGTCAATATTATTTTCAATAAACGAATACGTTATTTAGAACACTAATGACAACAAACTACATCCCAGCAGACGGGTATCTTCAGCGTTCAAGGTTAAGACGTTCACAGAATATTTCAAGGGTTGCCGACTTTTATTTTGTTGAACTTTTCACTAAGGTATTCCTTCAAAATTATAACTTTTTTCGTTACGTTGTTAGTTGGCCTACATAATAATGTTCATATTAAAATACTGTTTCAAACTACCCGCATTAGCATAATNAATCGAACATTTGGAAAATCTCCCTATGTATGACGTGTTTGGTTATTTCTTAAATATGTCACGTGTTTTATACTTACGTTAACATAAAAGTATCTATTTTTTTGTTAAATTGAACTTTTACGTATATTTAATTTTTAAGTTATAACATTTCATTTACAATTAATACGAATACAAACAGAGTGGTAATAGATGTGTTAGTTGCAGAATACAATTACACCTAGTACGCATGAATGAGGTGCATTGTCCCTTGGTGTAATTTTCTACAGTAGGTTAAGCTTTTTTTCTATGAGGCGGAGGAATATCCTGGAAGTAGAACCTAAGCAGGGCTTCAGAAAAGTTGGAAGTAACGGTTAATGGACTATAGCGATAGTGTGTATCTATATACTTCATAGAGTTGTTCGTAACCTGACGCATGGAGGTGAACACGGGAAAATAAAGCCCCTTCCAGTACACCAGCACGCATGCGCATAATTTAAATAATGTAGTTTTGCAGTCGCAGCAATATGCTTTACTCTGGACGACATGGATGCTACTGTTGTCAACTAAATATTTAGTGGCATTCAGTCAATATTATTTTCAATAAACGAATACGTTATTTAGAACACTAATGACCACAAACTACATCCCAGCAGACGGGTATCTTCAGCGTTCAAGGTTAAGACGTTCACAGAATATTTCAAGGGTTGGCGACTTTTATTTTGTTGAACTTTTCACTCAGGTATTCCTTCAAAATTATAACTTTTTCCGTTACGTTGTTAGTTGGCCTACATAATAATGTTCATATTAAAATACTGTTTCAAACTACCCGCATTAGCATAATNCCGTTACGTTGTTAGTTGGCCTACATAATAATGTTCATATTAAAATACTGTTTCAAACTACCCGCATTAGCATAATGGCATAAAACAGGAGCTCATACTTATAATAAATAGCTTATTTACCGGGTCACTAAAAGAAAGGTTTGTTCCAGCTGACAAAATTCTTATATATACCTATATATATACGACAAAATATATATTTATTATTACCAAGGAAATATTATGCTGTCTAAACAAAACTTGAAAAGCCACAAAACTAATTTTTTCATCTAACCAAATGCACACTTGAATAAACCAAACCTCTGAGTTATTAAAACAAAATTGACTTGACTGCATATATTTGCTTGCCAGTTTATTTAAATGACTTCGTTCGAAAATGCACATTGAGAGTTTGTTTCAAATCTTTGTGGCAATTAGTATTGTAACATTTTTTATTCATGCATTTATTGGTGCTTAATAATAATTTTACACGTTCGCTGCTTTGTCCCGCGCGAGCGCGTATAAGTGAAGGACAGAGCAGTTATATGATAGCGGCGGCGGCAGGTCAGTGGAATGTTTCGAATAGCAAGGCGAGCGATGAACCAAGAACTGCGTATCTGTTACAAAAAGCGAGCGAACACGATAATATTTTTTTTGCGATGCGCGCTGCTGACCTTGGCTGTATTGAGTTTCTGTATTTATCTGAAGAATTTTCTGGTGGTTTGCTGCCCTAGTTTCTCTAAGCGTGAATCAAGGTGCGTCGAACCTTCCATGTGAAGGCCAGCAGAGTATAAATAGTGCGAAGGGCCTCCGAGCCTAAAGATGAGTTGAGAGGAGTTAATGAGTGGATGAGTGGCTGAAGACGAGCGAGAAGAGAAGCGCATAGCGAGAGAAGTGACCAACGAGAGGAAAACCTGCGACTGCGAGCATCGGCGCAGCGAATAGTACGACTCGCAAGCTGGGTGCGTGAGTGAAACACATTAAAAATTATGGCAACAGACATACTGAAAGTGTGTTAATTATGTTTATGAGTTTATTGACTATAACCAAACAGAGACATTAAGAAGGGCGTTAATTAGAGTAAAAGTGTACATTAAATATTCCGCTCACTGAGAAATAAAAAGAAAAATGGTAGAGATGGATAGATTATTGCTGTAACTAATATCTGNATTAAATATTCCGCTCACTGAGAAATAAAAAGAAAAATGGTAGAGATGGATAGATTATTGCTGTAACTAATATCTGCGTGTATAAATTATAAATAAAATTTACTTCACTTATTTTTATTAAGATCTCTATCTCTAAAGAACTCGGATACGCCCCTCAGGCTTGTAACAATAGTATTGACATTGCAACCAAACAAGTTCAGCAAAGACCTTTAAATTAAAGCTGTAAAACATGAAAAAAATTTTTACGTGTGTTGTCCTGTATTTGAAATGTATGAATTTAAAAAGCATTCTCGCCTTGCCAGTAGTTGCTTTAGCTGACGTTGCTATGTCGTAGCGTTCGGGTGCAAATGGTACGGATTCAAAATTCGATCGTGTTTTTTATAATAAACGAAACTGCATATATGTACGTAGAGGCAAGCAAATCATTAGTTGCACCAAACAAATCTTACAGTTTGAGGCAACCACATGAGAAACACAATACAATTTAGTTTCAAAAACAAATTATTTAATTACCAGTAAAGAAATAATAAATTTTGGTGCTCCAAACAAACTTCGTTTTATTCAACAAAGCCATTTCCTCAGTCTCCTCTACTTCGTTTTTCACTCTTTCAAATAAACTGCTAATATTCTCTTGAAGACTCGTGAAGGAAACGGATTTTCACCAGAGAGAAGAAATTTTCTTCCACTTCTCCCAGGAATGCCCGTATTTCCTTACGCTCCCAATTTAAAGCCGCTAATTGTAAATGAGGAAATTTGTTATGCTAAATATGTTTCACGACGTCTCACGTCGCTGTCACTTCTTGGAGATACATTACTCTAATCTTATTCCTCGTTACAGACGCGAGAATGGCTGATATTCTTTGAAATATCTGACGTCAATTACTCACTGTCTTTTGTATTTCTTCCCGAGACGGTACATAAATGACGCGTTCCCTATTGCGAGGAAGGTTAAGACTGAGACGATGACTCAGCATGACCTTAAAAACAGATGATGGTAACGACATGTAATTTTATTTTCTGTTGGGATTCTTTCAGTAGGGCTTTGGCCAAGCGACTTTGATAAAGTAAGATTATACTAGAAAAAATTATAGTACAAATATTTATCCAAGTAAATTTCTGTCAAAACATTTTAGGCCAGAGACGGTGTTCGACCTTGCTGAGTTTCTGTCTTGTCTTTTTTTCTCTCCCTGATTCCAGAAAGTGTAAGTTTGGACATACTAAAATAAAACTTTAATGTCACATCTCTCACACTTAACCAAGGCATACAAAGTTCCTCATTTGGCTTCTAGAAGATAACAGACTTAAAGTTTAAACTCACACCTGTAAGTATGATCGCCCATATTCGAACATACTATCTTAAATTACGTGCAATGAGAAAAATATCTGGCAATGTAGAACAAATTACGTTGAATTTTAAAGGGGTTACAGCATAAATATGTGTTTCAAACACTAACACAACATTTTGCAACTTAGAATTGCCAGATGATTCTGTTTGTGATGGCATTTCCAAATTCCTGTTGTTTCTACAAGATATCGTTCTCTTTCACTTACTTTAGCTCCTTCACCAGAGGATTTCCAAAAATATATGGATTATGTATGTAGCAACTAATATAGGGATAACCGCTCAGATATTCCTATACAGCTTATAGAATTTAGTAGCTTTTTCTCAGCATGCCAGTGCTACTGTCAGTCCCTGCATAACCGGCCAAAATACAGATTTTCCCGAATATTCTTCTAACACATTTTTAGGGGAATAATTCATCGTATAGGAAGCCGTTATGTATAGTTAGCATTAGAATTATTTTGAGATATGCCTATGTAATCATTCTAATGTACACACACCAATGGCAAGACAAAACCCAATATAAAGGCAAACCGATATAAACTGCGGTTTTCAAAAATGCCATAACGTTTGTAATTTTTGGGTGTTTAATCATATTTCAGTATGTTTTACAGTGCAAAAATTTATCATATTATGAAAACGTCTACTAATTTTTTGTTGTATTTACTAATTAAATTTAAAAGCAATATTTTTTATCAATAATATAAAGGTAGTCTACAAATATGTAATAAATAAACATGTTTTAAAACAAGGTTTCCTGCTTTTAAATTAAATAAACTTCCAAAAATAAACAGCCAAAACAAAAACACTTTAAAACCACAGGACTCTTTAAGACGACAGTAGAAAAATATTCAGATTCCGATTAATACATAGAATGCGTTCATTTCGTTGCATTGTATACAGGTAGAGATCAGTAAATTTTGCACGTTCAAGCGGTACTTGAATCGACTCGGAACACCTGCCCTTTTTTTTTTTGATGACTTGTCTTTCTATTTCCTGACACGTCTTGCCGGTCTGAGAACCAATAACACACATGTAGAAACAGACCGAGCTAATAACGTACAATCTAGCAGGCAGGGTAGTGTACTCATTGTGAACAAATGGCAGTGCGTGGGATGTATACTTTAGCCTAGCCCTCAGATTAACTCATGAGGTTTTCGGGTCTTTATCTTTGTAAGTGGTGAAGAGGAAACAGAAACGGACACATCACCAGTCACTCGGAAACGGCTGATATCTTGTTTTTCAGAAACCATCATGTCGGCTCCCGCACGTCATGACGCCGTCACCGACACTCCGGGACGCTAAGGCGCCTGGACGCGAGCGCGAGAACGGGGCTAATGCCCTGCACGAGATGGCCACGGGCAGTGGCGTCCTGTCGGCCGGAGGTGACAGGACGTAATGTGTAAGAGCATAGGTGAGGGGCAGGATCACGGAGCGGGCGAAGGATGGACGCCGGGAGACGGTTCCCAGGGAACTGATGCCTTGTTTACTGCTGCGACGGGACATAGGGGCTGACCTCTTTATTGGCTCGGGCGCGGAGCCTGAGGGAGTTACCGGCCGCATCTCCAGTCATTACCTCTACCTTTCACGGCTCGATAGCCGCGAGTGTATTACGTGGCGGGGTGATGGCTGGTCGCAGCTCTGCCTCCTTAGCTTGGAAACCAATCCTGATATTTGAAACTATCAAGATTCTCAGTAGCAGAAAACTTATCTGTCATCCACATTTTCCAATAGATATGTGAGTACATATATAGGTTGTTCACGATAAAATGAGCACTTTGAAAGCCCTACTTAATATCTACTTGTATGCACTTTGTGTATTCTTCTACCGCATGTACAGTTAACGATACCATTAGCCTGATCACTTAATTCGTGCCTCGGTCAAGGGTATATGTAACATTTTTAGAAAAGAAAATATTGTACATATGTTTCTATTATTACATGTTTATTCATTAAAAACAGAAATAAAATATATTATTTTAATTGTTACACATTGTTATTTAAGACTTGTAATTTAACGTTAACGCATGGAACTACTTTCTCTCCACCGTTGCCAACTTCATTGGTGCGTAACATTCAATGTGCCCGTTAAAATATACGCAGGTTGGGAGGGTAATATTTGTCATAGGTTGATTTTAAAAGTGCTCACTTTACTGTGAACAGCCTTTACACGACGTACATATTAGTATGCGTGACTATCCTTCAGAAGTACACAAAAAGATTGCTTCTTGATTTATTGCTGTAGAATATTCCGTGGGAAAAACCATGACGCGTATTGTCAGTAATTTATCAATCAAAGTAAAGATGACCGCAGGACTACAGTCTACGACACATTTATTCTGATGATGACGAAGATACTACGAACTAGGTTTTATTAAATAACTTCTATTTAAAATCTAACAGTGGTGTTTTCAGTAACGAAAACATTAAGTTCGTTTGGCCTGGAGAATGTGATTCTTTTAACACTCTGATTGTGATAACTGATAAAAATTTCATACAATTTTAGCAAATATTATTAACTTCGAAAGAATGTAGTGTAAAGTGTTTTATTGTGAAACGAAATACAATTACCATAGGTATTCTGTTGTTTGAATATGTTTTCCTACCGGCAGTTTAATAAACCCACTCAGTACAAAAATTCACAAATATTCATACAACATTATAGAATTTATTAACCTGTTGATATAAAACTTACTACATATCAGGCGGAAAAAATTTAAGTAATTAACATAGTTATAATACAAAGCTGCAAAATTCTCTACTCTCTTCCGTGAACTAATATATAAGAGCTACCATGGGTGTACGGACAATGTACATTGACCATTAAGTTTCCTCAACACGCATATACTCTGATGTGGTAAAATTGCGAACAATATGTTATAACGCAGTTTCGGAAAACTAATGTAATGTAAAAATCTACATATTCAATTAATTATCATATTTTAATTATGAACAATATTTGTGAAATGTTGAAGGAAAGGTAGTTTTACATATTGTTCACTACTTGTGATATGCTTTCCTAAAATATAGACATCGGTAATACCAAATTAAACGAAGTATAAGAAGCAACAGAATTTGTAACTGCTACATTTCCAATTTCAGTGGTACAACGGACAAGACATCCATTGATGTTCTGACACTAAAACTGTTGGGAAATTTCCTGATTGTAAAAAATGTTAGTAATTGAGAAGTACCAAAGACCATGGGCCCGAGTTATTATCTGGGATCAAAAAACTCTATTGCAAGTACGTAAAGTCTCCACACAGAACCAAAATGTAAGAAAACGGGGTCACTGAAGTCAGTAGTAGTCCATATTACGAGCGCAACGAAATCTATGTTCCCCGCCAATAGTTCAAAACAAGGAGATTTAATTATTGTATAATACTCCTCACTGTATAAACTCCGATTACCAATTGTTCATCTTTTCGTCAACTTTTTAGCAAGATGTTTTAATTCTTCAGTATCTCACAAAGGCACGTCCAATATACAACTTATTATGTCGGTGTAAATGTGTAGCTACAAATAGTGTCTTGGAATACGAAAAATATAAGTTAAATACGTGCCAAAGGTAACTCTTCGTGAATATAAGAATGGGATTTTCATGTTTTATACAGAACTTTTTGGGGGGGGGGGATTTTTGTCTTCATGTTATTTAGCCACTAGCGCTGTTAAAATTTGAAAGTTTTCAGTTAACATGGGAATGACCATTACAACTAACCATATTATTTTATCTTCAAAAACATACGTTATTCCAGTAGCATCTAAATCATATTTTTCTTGATATACATTACAAAATACCTTTCGTAGTGTTAAATTTCAAGTACCTCAGTAAATACAAATTCTACCTTGTTTGTAAACGAAATGTATAACCGTCGCACTAGTTCTGTTTGCGAATAAACGATGGTCAGCATCTCGGTGACGCAACTTATGAATGAGTGTTAGATATGTGCCGAGTTCTAGTTCTGCGAATTTATGCTTATAATATTACAGGTATGGTCAAAGTATTTCATGTGAAAATAATTTTAAAAATTAGAAACAATACAATTTTAAAATAATGAAAAAAAAAATTGTTTTTTTATACTTTAATAAAAAGCTGTATAAACAACACTGCTGTTCATTCTTTAATGGATAAACTACCATAGGTTTGGATGATATATAGAACCTGCCAAGACACAAACATTTTTCTTGTGGGAAGTTGTAACAATCACATAAATAATTTTAATAGGCACTGTATGTGGGAGCTTTCGATCTGCCAAAACCACGTTATATCAAATAAGTTTTTTTCCTATGTTAATTTTCGTATAGTTAGAAATTGACCCCGTTGTGGCATTCTGCCTATATTTCTAGAAAAACATAACAGCTGACAAATTTTTTATTTGTGTGATCGGTAACGAACACTAAGCTGTGCAATTAAACACATCGCCAACAAGGATATAGTCGAAGCTTTCAATTCTGTTTGCCGTAAAAATAGATCTGTTTACTGCTGCGCTCTCCACGACACAACGGAACTACAAGGACTGTGCTCGTGATGTCTTCGAACAGTGTTGCCAGCTCGCTTTCGAGTGTCCACTGCCACGGGCCTCAGGCTTGATATGTTGCTGGCATTAGCAGAGTCAGCCTTGGTTATATTTAAATTTCATTTAAGTACGTTACATGTCTTTATTTTTTACTCGACCAGTTTTGCTGATGTATTCTCACAGGCTCCGAGGCGATATATTTAATTTTACAGTGCAATATCCATCTCGGCCAACTCATATAACGTAATTTACGTATTCGCATGTGGCTATGAAAATAAGAAAAACTATCAACGCTCGGTTACTTAAAAAAGCACAGTTCAAACCCAACTTAGTTGAAAATATGTAAGCTAATATTGGTTTCAGATTATGTTTGTGCTCTACAAAATGGCACCTTGTATGTGGTTTCTGTAACTTGTTTACGAAAGAAACTGTCAAGCTGTTGGCAAGACCGCACAGCAGAAGCACTGATACGTGGAGCAAATAATTTTTAGTTGCTACTTAGTAATATTTACATTTGTCACCTAGTATTAAAATTCTACGTTATTTAAAATACAAATTCTGTCATCTCAGAAACATCGTGGTGGTGTAATGGTTAAGCGATATTCCCGCTCTTTTGAAACAGGAAATCAGCTTTTCTAAAGTTTATTTGAAGTGACAATGTTCTGGCATAGTTTGCACACAGAATCTTCCTACTTATATTTTATATCTAACGCAATTTAGTATTAGTATGATATACAACAAATTCTGCAAAGCAAAATTGCTTTTAAATAATTACAAACAGAAAATATACTATCATATATTTGACACTGCATAAACGTGTATACCAATGCCAACGGCGTAGACAGATAGGGAGGATATGGGTGTTGTAACCTCTCCACCTACTTTTTCACCATACGGATGTCAACTATTAAAATTAAAATTATCAATNAGCTTTTCTAAAGTTTATTTGAAGTGACAATGTTCTGGCATAGTTTGCACACAGAATCTTCCTACTTATATTTTATGTCTAACGCAATTTAGTATTAGTATGATATACAACAAATTCTGCAAAGCAAAATTGCTTTTAAATAATGACAAACAGAAAATATACTATCATATATTTGACACTGCATAAACTTGTATACCAATGCCAGCGGCGTAGACAGATAGGGGGGATATGGGTGTTGTAACCTCTCCACCTACTTTTTCACCATACGGATGTCAACTATTAAAATTAAAATTATCAATNGGGATATGGGTGTTGTAACCTCTCCACCTACTTTTTCACCATACGGATGTCAACTATTAAAATTAAAATTATCAATATGCCTTTCATTTTGATAAAATCATAATTGCTGTATATTATGATGCATGTTATTTTATTGTGAAGTAAATTTTGTTCTAATAGTTCAGAATGTCCACTCACAGGAAAAACAGGGAAAAAATCAGGGAAACTTCAGGGAATTTTCACCTGAGTGAAGTAAAATGTAAATAATTGCAGTAGTAGGGTTATCTTCCTTCGGGTGCAGGATTCATGATTCAGGAGCCAGAAGCCACCAGCTACCTTGGTTGTCGAGGCGGCCTGGGGTGGCCATGTTGTGAAGGCACTCGACCACCATATTGGATCTTGGTGACCTTGATCTTGATTCTGTGCTTGTGACATTAAATGCCCTTGTACGCAAATAAAAAAAAATTGCAAAAAAATTGTCAAATATTTAAAAAATCGAGAAACATATAATTTTATCCTACCCTAACCCTTGCTCACCCCACAAAACCTCACATTACTACTCCCCCACCACACCCATCCCAATCATAAAAAAAATACAGAAAAATTGCAAAATAAACGAAAAATTTGTTTCTGAAAATCGAGGAACATACACCGTTTACCTTATNCATCACATTCATAAGTCATAAAAACATAGAAAACAATTGTAAAGATAGAAAAACACTAATAAAAGTTTTGGAAAATATTACGTCACCGACACGTACTACCAGGTTGGATACCAGTGACTTTGATATTAACCCCAATAGCCTTGAAATTAAATTACTTAAAAAATTTAAAAGAAAGGAAAATATTTATTAAAATCGATGAAAGTAATATTGACCTTGACCCCAGTGACCTTAAACTCTTAAAGTTGAGAAAAAAAATACAAAAATCGATGAACATAATAAAATTTTAGAAACATATTACATCACTGACTACAACCACTATGTTTAATATTAACGACCTTAACCTTGACCCCATTGTCATCCCCGCTCCCCCAAATTGATAAAAAATCAAAAACTAATTCTTAAAAATTGAGAAACATATAACATTAGATCCCTCCCACGCCCCTCCTTTTACACTTTTCTCCCTCCATCGAAACCTCTCATCTTCTCCACAAAAAATTATCATTGACCTTACGAAACAATAATTATTCCTCCACCCATATTATTCAATCATATCAGGGCTGCTTTTTTAGTTACGGTAACCTAAATTTTTTTTTCTGGTTGTCGGGTGCCTTAAATGGATAACCCATCATATACCATGCACATACAAACGAAATCCAGGATATTTTTCTGATTTTCATACTTGAATATGCGCTCTACGTATCAAGTTTGTAAATAAGTTGCTTTAATGCACACAGTCCACATTCAGCTTTACCTACCTCATATTACGTAGGCCCGAGAGAATAGTAATACCCGTTCAATTTTACTGTAACATAAAGCGCTCATGGAATATGTTGTGAAGCTACAGATGTCATACATTGCCAGAAAGTTTTGTTCCAGTCAACAAAATATTTGTTTTATGGGACCAAAACTGTATATTTAGTTGCCACAAAATATATATTAATCGGTAAATAAAACGTGAGAAATAACAAAATTTATTTCCTTTGTCTAACAAAATACACGCTTGAAAAACAAAACCTCTTTGTGGGGCCAAAATAAATTAGACTGCCAACAAAATATTTAGTTGAACCAACTGTATATATTTGTTTGGCCACTCATTTGATCGCCTACGATCAAAAATACAGATCTACAGATTTCTTGGTATTTTCTGTGAAAATTAGAATAATAACAAGGTTCGCTGGTGCATTTATTAATGCTCAATAATAACGTAAACACTCTAATGAAACAAGATGAACGGGTAACTAAAACGTAAAGCTGTAAATCATAAAATACTTATTTGCTTACGTTGTCCAGTATTATATATGTATTTATTTAAGAATATTCTGATTTCAGCAGTTCTAAGTTTAGTTGGGGTTGCTAAACATAATCGATCTGCTGATTGTTTTATACAAACAGAAACTGCTTAATAAAAGTAGAGTCAAACCAATATTTGTTTGGGGCAACCAAAGAATAACCTCAAAATAATTTGGTTTCAACAACAAAATATTTTACTACCNAAACCAATATTTGTTTGGGGCAACCAAAGAATAACCTCAAAATAATTTGGTTTCAACAACAAAATATTTTACTACCTCTATACAAACAATTAACTTGGTTACGTTAAACAAACTTTTTTCGGTTCAATACATTTTTCTCAGTGATAAGACGCAGTACAATGCTTTGTGTAACATTCTTGAAATACAGCGTGAATTATAACAAAAAGGGCAGTTTTATGTTAACGTATTTTTAACGAGGCAATTGGCGGTCTGAGAGGCAACCTACTTCGGCTTAACAAGTACAACTTACTTTTAAAAGTATCCAATCTGCATGTTCCAAAACTGTTCCAGAGGTTAAGACTCAGGACTTTTNAAACCAATATTTGTTTGGGGCAACCAAAGAATAACCTCAAAATAATTTGGTTTCAACAACAAAATATTTTACTACCCCTATACAAACAATTAACTTGGTTACGTTAAACAAACTTTTTTCGGTTCAATACATTTTTCTCAGTGATAAGACGCAGTACAATGCTTTGTGTAACATTCTAGAAATACAGCGTGAATTATAACAAAAAGGGCAGTTTTATGTTAACGTATTTTTAACGAGGCAATTGGCGGTCTGAGAGGCAACCTACTTCGGCTTAAGAAGTACAACTTACTTTTAAAAGTATCCAATCTGCATGTTCCAAAACTGTTCCAGAGGTTAAGACTCAGGACTTTTNGAAGTACAACTTACTTTTAAAAGTATCCAATCTGCATGTTCCAAAACTGTTCCAGAGGTTAAGACTCAGGACTTTTTTTTCCATCTCATCTCTCCATGGTTCCCTGTTGTGTTCTTAATCAAAGGACTCTACTATTCACATAAGTTTATTCTCATTCATTTTATTCGTATTTGCTTACGCTTAAGAACATTTGTAAACATCCTCCCACCACTTGGAAAAGCTATCGCATTTTTCATATGCCTGGTGTTTTATAGTTTTGAACTCATGTCAATACAACAAACTCCTCCACTTGGGATTCCTTTGGATATTACATCATTTGCGTATAAGCACATACGCGATCAGAAATGCGCATTTAATAGCTACAGACGTTCTGAAACTCCAGTCAGTATTCAAACTGCAGATCTCAGATCTCACTGTATTGGTCGTCTATAATTTGTCTTCAATCTCAATTTAGCATTCCAAGCATAATATATTAAATACAAAATCTATGAATGCATTTTTTCTAAGGTGACTCTTAAGATGCTTTGCCACGGAGAACACTAGACTAGTTTCACCTGTTCTGGCCCTGTGCATCATATATTGGACAATAGGTGGTTCACGATAANCACGGAGAACACTAGACTAGTTTCACCTGTTCTGGCCCTGTGCATCATATATTGGACAATAGGTGGTTCACGATAAATGAGCACTCTTAAAATTTAACTTTGAAAAAATTATTGCCCCTTAATTTCTAATATTTTAACGTAAGCTATGACCGCAATAATCACCGTTAAGTTGGCAGCGAACTACGATAAGTAGTTTCATGTTTTAACGTCTTACTAGTGNCGTAATTTCTAATATTTTAACGTAAGCTATGACCGCAATAATCACCGTTAAGTTGGCAGCGAACTACGATAAGTGGTTTCATGTTTTAACGTCTTACTAGTCGTAAGGTTAAAAATTTGTTGTCATCTGCTATTCAGTTTATTTTTGTTGGATGCAAATAAGACAAAAAATTGGCATGATCATAAAACATTTATGTTTATAAATTTTTCACATTATCACCTGGTTGACGCCTTGTTGACGTAAGCTGGTTTATTGTTTTTTTTTTTTTTCAACGCTCGTGTGTTAACAAAACAGGAGTTCACGGCCAACGTAATTTTAAAAGTAAGATTTTAAATCCTGAGATAAGGTATTTACTAACGTAATCATTAAAACAGTTTATATCTGTTCATAGTGAAGTGGCAATGTTTGTTATTGCTTTCTGCAGTATTTAAACGTAATTTTTTGTTCAATAATTATTTGAAATTTCACATAATATGCTGGCCTGGAAAATGTGCGGTTTCATGGCATTGAAGTCGGTAAAAGTTTCAAACCTCGAATAAACTTAAAAAAAATTTGGATGAGCGTATTTTTTAATATGCGCCATATATCTTTAAATTTTGAAAAATTTAATAAAAATGTGTCCGTGTTATTTAGTATTCACGCAATTCCCAATTTTTGAGTTGATATATCGGTACGTATGACACTCATTTTGAAGCAATAACGCCACGAAAATGTTTTATAGTGCACGGTAAACCAATATGTTAAATCAGTGTTATAACGTCTGTCCGAATGGTTTACTTTGTATGAGCCATTGTAGCGAACAGTAAGTACTATCTTCCACGACTAACCTTCAAGATAGGTAATTTGGGCGAAAATTAGATTTTGATTAAATGTGTAAATGCAGTTTCATGAAATAGGTTATAAGCGCTTAGGCATTGTTTTGTCAGTATTCTGGTGAGGTTATGTTCATATCACTGTAGGCATTTCAATTTTATAAGCTAAAAGCAATTTTTTTGTAAACAAAGCAGTAGGCCTTAGCGAAAGTTAGTGTTATTTGCCTTGAAAACTGTGTGGCTGGACGAATTTTCACAAAATTTGCATCGAATGACAAAAATTACTGTGGAAGTATGCTTTTAAAATGTGGATCAATTCTATTCAGCCATTGAGTGTTATGACTATTGTTTTCGTTATTTGTAATCTTTAGCAACGCCCGTCATTTGCGTGTGCGTAGTTTTGTATTAAAACATTGATTTGTGAGGTATTAATGCAATATAATTTTATTCATTATTATTATTGTTAGGCATACTTATTAGGTAATTTAATGATTGTTTAGAGCACGTTGTCTTGTGTATGAAGGAGTAAATTGATCATATTCTCTGAAAACCTACTTTGTGATCTCACGTGTTGCAGTCGTTTGATTTTGTGATGTGAGCTTTACTTGTGTGAGGCGTGTTTCTCGTCAACAGAGAGCACTGTGCTGCGTGTTCGCTGAATGTCAGTATTAACCATTCACAAATTACAGGTGTTAAAACTTTAAGCAAATCAGGTTTTTCACACAGACAACTCTCAAAACACTGGACATTGATTCCTCTTTATGTACAATGCCGCCCACAAATATCCTTCATGTACAACATAGCCTTGATAAATGGACACGAGGATTGAAAGGATTAACTGGTGAACGTATCACCTATTCACAAATTTTAAAGATGAACATTCAAAACGTCTTTAGCTTTGTTTCTATAACGGTAAAAATAATAATAACGATAAACTCTTCTGCTATTCTCTTGACAATAATGAAACAAATTATCTCATGACTTCGAATAGGTCTAAAAAGATAAATTAATCGTGAACGTCAATCTATATTCACAAATCAATATCATTTACTGAAATTAACGCGTACTTGTTAATAATAAGGATTACAATGTTCATTATCTCGGTGTTTATTTAATGAGAATGCAGTGGACATATAACCCAGCTGATATAAACCCCAGGTGAAAGTTGCATGGCAGTGTTTACCACGACAGGTACGCGGAGAGGTTCGTATCCAGCGGGTAGAAAGTAGAAACTTAACCGGACTTTCAAAAGTGCTCACTTTAC
This sequence comes from Clitarchus hookeri, assembly GCA_002778355.1. Classification (NCBI taxonomy): domain Eukaryota; kingdom Metazoa; phylum Arthropoda; class Insecta; order Phasmatodea; family Phasmatidae; genus Clitarchus; species Clitarchus hookeri. Next base: position 137,792 of record NQII01005148.1, on the reverse strand, counting down.
TGTGAACAGCCTTTAACAGGATTCTAGGAAGTGGGACATGGAACAAGTCGGCAAAGAGTACATGCCCTATCATTCCATTTGTACACCACCCATATTGGATTTTCGTGATCATGGTCGTGACTCACAGACTATTTCTGCAAGCTGCTTTAATAATAGTTTATGGCAAATCGAAAATACATAATTTTCGTCCAAATTCGTTTGTTCTTATCCAGCAGTGCACCTAGATGTACAATGTAGTGACGTAGACCATTTGCTNAATTTTCGTCCAAATTCGTTTGTTCTTATCCAGCAGTGCACCTAGATGTACAATGTAGTGACGTAGACCATTTGCTATTTGTGTTTGTAAAATTTATTAAATCGAATTTTACTAAAACATTTATTATTAATAGAATTAGAAAATTGTCTCCTTTTGAAAATTAATGGTAAATACATATATAGATTACCGCTAAATCATACACCATTATCTGTTCTTTTGTTTTGTTTCCCTATCATAGTAATAATATTATTAATCCGAAACACTTTTATTTCAAAGAAATCATAGATGCCATTTCCTTGGAAACAGTGTGTTCAAGAATAGGGATAGGGCAGAAAGTACTCTCCGGAAATTCAGTGCTTTTCAAAAGCGGTTTCTTCAATGACGGGATCGAGAGATTTAATGAGGACCTGGAAAACACTTGTTGTTGCATACAGACATTATTCTGGATACTGTAGATATTTCCACTCTTTTTCAAAACTCAGTAGTTGTGTAAGCTTCGGAAACGGTAATTTATTATTAATTATCTTGATACACTGTTCGGCCACCAAAAAATTCCACATGTCGGCATACCTCACAGGCCTTCACTTCAGTCTGTGGCAGTTGCAGTTCACATCGGCGCTGTGATCAAGTAGGCTGGGAAATTCTGCTTACCACAGCTCTGAATACCATTGAAGCCTAAATATTACAATCTTGAGGACTGGGTGGGTACTTACTATACAAACAACCATGAACATCGCGTGGATTAAAGGGCTGACCGTAAGATAGAATACAAATTTGATCATAATAACACTTTGGGGACACTGTACTAACATAATCATATCTAAATTTCAAAATCTGTGTTTCATTACCTGTCACGTAAAAATATGCTTTCTATGTATTGAGCAATCTGCGATGTGGTCAACACTATATTCGGCGTTGTGGCATTCGGAGTATCGGTGTTCGTGCTTTTAAGAGACGTGAAGAGATTTGGGCGGCTCTTAACAGCGAAGTCTTAAGAGGCGATGAGGGTGATCGAGATGAGTATGGAGAGGAATGAAGGGGCGGGAGAAACGGGAGATCCCCGAGAAAACCCACCAGTGGTATCGTCCGGCACGATTCCCACATGCGAAAATCCGGTGACCCGGCCGGAGATTGAACCCAGTTTACCTTGGTGGGAGGCGAGTAAGCTAACCGCTCAGCCACCGTGGCCCCTTCGTGCTTATAGTAACTATAGTTCAACTATTGGTCAGTATATCTAGGGACTTCAAAGTCTATTATTTTGCGGTGCTTCAGCAACGAGATATTAAACAGGCAATGTTTTTCAAGGCTGCCGTTTATTTGGCAATTAGCGTTGATGATTCTGACGTCAAAGAACATTAGCTGTGGCGTGATTAAAATACTTTATTAGGGAGACTTGAGGTTTACATCATAGATACTGTACTATAAACGTGAGTGAATAGGCACGTTCAGATTGATCACATATTGCGCATTGGTCCACCTTAACGCAATCAAAGTTATGTATATTGTCAGCACATTAAGTTCTTCCCAGAAGAGGCGCATTACTCGTGTACGCGGTATGGTAGAGTCGTGTGTGCTTTCACACATGCATGGGTTTGACACACTTTTACAAAAAATTTTATTTCAGAGTTTACAGTTAACATTGGATCTCTAATAGCTAAGTCCTTTTTTGCCAGTTCAAGCGAGACAACACGTCAATGGGAATAATTTCCTTACATTAGTTTTCATAAGTGTACGAGGAAATTTTACAAAGAAATGAAATATGCGTGATTAAATAAAATATTTACATTTACACAATTTTGAAAATAAATGTCTGCCCTACTTAAAATATATTAGTTTACATGGGCTACCGAATTAAAGCTTGTTTGTCTAATTAGGTGAGAATTAGTTGATTGTTTCCAGAGATATAACACAAAAATTGTATATATGCATATGGCGTATCTTTAAAAATGGTAAATAAAAGAGAATACTACTTTAATTATGTAAAATTTGTATCTGATACTTGTTGCATACAAAGTTTTGACGAAACTATTCAAAGGTTTACAAAATGGTGGATCAATAACAATCTACCTCTCTTAAAATAAATATTTACATGATGAATTGTTAAATTACATTTATATCCAATATTTTGTCAAAGCGCTCTCGTTTCTTAGTAGGTCTGCGTCAGAAAAAATTCATTTTCATTACCGTGTCTTGTTTAAAAGAAAATCACAAATTTTTAATATTAAAGCAAACGCACTCATAATGGGCGAGTCAAACGTGGAAATAGTATCACATGGACAACAGTCTGTAACAAAAGTGCAGTGATGTGCGCAGTACTCTGGAACTAAACAAGAAATCCTAATTTTTTGTGGAAACCATTGTCTGTGACGGCACTCAACTTTATTTCCTTCCATGAACCGAGGCTAACCCTGTTCGTAATATAGAGCAGGACGTTCAGTAGCTCCATCCTTAGAAATAGCACGAGTGTTTGCCTGGATGCGGCTACAGAGAGCGCTTGGAATAAACCCTGCCAACGACGCCGGCTGGGATGGATCCACTAACTCGTGGAAGCGAGCCAGTCAGAATTATCGCCGCTGGACCAGACCCGCTCGATGATATCAAACTGCAGCAAACTGTGGAATATATGCCAAGAAACTAAAGTGAAACTATACGGGCTCCTCATTTTACTCGAGTGTGTCATTTAAGTAAAATGTACGACCTTCGACGGGCTATAAACCTCGATGCGATTCACTCGGGCACCAGATGCTTGTCCCGTTTGCCGGGTCACCGCACCCAAGAAGACGAGTCCACCCTCCTTCAGTCATACACCATACACGATCCTTCTCTAGAGTTTCCTCTTCCATTCCAATTAAGGCTCCCTCCATTCGGGTGCATCAGACTGTACGTCCTGCCTGCTGTTGTCATGACCAAGAGACGCAACGCGGTGCAACGAACTTTGGTTTAATAGTATAGCTTACAGGCGTTTATTTTACTGGGAGAAGTGATATTTAACACTTCAGTACTATAGTCATTCCTATTTTCCTGACATATTTACTGGTACATTTTTGCTACATAATGACACCTCCACTTTTATAAAATGTACGTTTCACATCACAAGATTATGCATAGAAAGGTTAAAGTTAATATAAAGTCTTTTGTTGTGTAACTTTAAGGTTATGAAATACCAAGACCGTGTTCAGCGTTTCGGACGACTAGAGGCGATGAAGCGCTAAGAGTGACCCAGACACGTTCAACATACGCCTCATCGACTCCACGCCCAAGGATTTGAACCCCCAACACTCGACTATGAGACTTTCAGTGGTGACATTATCTTATTTGTTTAATGTTAAAGATAAAGGTATGCTGCATTTACCTACTTTATTTTAAACATCCCACACAAAAGTTATTACAACTGTTAGTGATTCGATTATATAAAAAAAATTCCATTTTCATTTTTGAAAATGCTTTTTAGAAAGGGGATTTCTACATGGAAACAGGACTAGGAAAGTAAATGAGTCTTTACAGCTATTCGAAAGCAGACATCATGCAAACACGTTATGAATTTCAATAGAAATGTAAGTGAACTTCCAAAGTTCTATCTAAGAGCCTAGTGGTTTGAAGACGCCTAATTAACTTTACCCAAGCAAGTAACTGCTTTCCAGTACCAAGCAGAAGACATTTTGATGAACGGTAATATCAATCTCATTAAAAAATATATATATATTTTAGAAAAATGTGGTTTTTTTTTTCCAACAATTGCATGCCACACTAACTTAAAATATATCTCCAAATAACAGTAGTGATTATTTCTAAANGTTTTTTTTTTCCAACAATTGCATGCCACACTAACTTAAAATATATCTCCAAATAACAGTAGTGATTATTTCTAAACTTAGTGACCAACACGTTAGCTAGCAGCCATTGATAATTTCATGAATAAAAATAACGTAAGAGTGAGCTGTAGCCACGTTTAGTCCAGTGACAGGTATGGAAGCTTTAAAATGTACACAACACGGGTGATATCCCCTTCGCCAAAGCCATTTAGAGAAATAACTAAAGATATTGGGAAGAAAGAGGTATTCGTCCACGATGCGCTTTTCGGCTCCCTTGCAATTTTTACTGAGCGAGATGGCGTAGTTGTAAAACACTGGACTCACATTCGGGAGGTCGCAGATTCAATTTCCCGTCTGGCTATATTTATTTAGATTATCCATGGTTTTATGTAATCACTTTAGGCCAATGCTAGGATGATTCCTTCCTACAGGCCACGGCCGAGTACTTTCCCGATTTTGACAGTCAAGCCGCTGGTTCAGTTAGTAATGCCCTCGCTAATGTCGAGATGTTCAACCAAAACTATCGTCTGCAATTTTGGTGAAAGAGATCGAAATATGGGAATACCATCTTCTTTGTTCCAACTATTAGTTTTTGAACAAAAAGTTATATTTAAAATACGTAGAGTACATCCTTATCCTTTATAATACGTGGAAGTTAATAGCCGGTATCTGGGAAAGGACAATTTTTTCGCAATCTTATGCGCAGCAAATATCATTTTAAAATTTACGTGTACGAATGAGAACTGTCAGTGGGTGCATNTTTTTTCGCAATCTTATGCGCAGCAAATATCATTTTAAAATTTACGTGTACGAATGAGAACTGTCAGTGGGTGCATAGCTGCAATATTAAAATGCTTGATAAGTAATAAAAATCTTTCAACTTATTTTCATTGCAATTTCCGTCTTATAAATACAACNAAAATGCTTGATAAGTAATAAAAATCTTTCAACTTATTTTCATTGCAATTTCCGTCTTATAAATACAACTACGAGAAGAAATGTGCCGTAAATGATACAAATAAAACCCAATTTATATTTTTTCTTTGTATTGTAGAGCAAGAGAATAATTATATTTATCTTCCATGGATTAATGTTAAGAACTGAATATATTTTGCCAAATAGTTGTTCTGCATTACGACTACCATAATCACAAATTGAATTTCTTTTTTATCCTACACCAAAATATATAGTTGAACGGTTTTGAGAGTACATGCGATATACATTTTCCCTCAAAAATTGCAATCAAGATCAACATTCTTCTCTATAATTTAGTTGTGATTAGGACAGAGAGAAGTAAACAAATGGGCCTGTATTATAATTGCGCATCTAATTGCTGTATTATTAAGGAAAAGGAGAAATTATACATGNGCCTGTATTATAATTGCGCATCTAATTGCTGTATTATTAAGGAAAAGGAGAAATTATACATGTTTGTAACTGTGGACGAACACTTGGAATGGAACAAGGGGAGTAACCTTGCTATCAAGGGAAAATTAATAGAAGCGCACTTCATTAGTTCAAAGAAGTTTATTAAGGGCTATGGAAAGGTTTCGCAGTGTAAGGGTTCCAGAAACACAAATTCAAGAACAACTTTGTAATACCTAATATTTTTTGGTGGTTAAATTTATTGACAATTTATTTAACTGCTGGTAACTGATCACGGACATGAAAAGTAATAGAGTGTGTAGTTTTTCGATTTGAAAAATTACCTATTTTTTGCGAAAAATTAAGGATCTGAATTACAAAATATTTTAAAATGTCCAAATGTATATCTTAAAATAAATAAAATATTTAATAAATGATATTGTAATATTTATACTGTGAAAAGAAACCCTGATTTTTAATCATTTCCTGGCAGGAGCTTTCAAGAAACGAATATCCCTTAAATTCATATTAGTTTATTTGGTTATTATAAAACAATTTGTCGCCAATTTTCTTTAATTAAAATAATAAATTTTTGCATTTTTACTAATTGTGGTTGCTATAGTTTATAACTCGAGAAAGAGTCTAAATGTTTTATTTTAAATCTATTTATTATATCAACAATTGCTGTATGTGACGGTTTTGTTGATTCAAATATATAATCACTGAAGCTAATCCCACGGAAATAGATTGAGTAGTTTAAAAAAAAAATTCTTGATTTTATATTTCGGAATTTCATGCACAGCGAGAACAATCCATTGCACTCTACAAAATAATTTTTAATACATTTGTAAGGCTCCACTAGCATTTGGCTGTTGAGAACGCGGCATATTTTATGTCATGCAAGGCTGATGATATGGTGGCATACACACATAATATTCACATAAGAAAAAATTTTTGATAAATTTCCAAAGTCACGTGAGTGTTTATATTTATAGCTACTGCATTCGTGGTGTTTAAATCAAATGACATACCTTATCTGCAGTATCTTCAGACATTTTGAATGAAACTTTTGAAAAATTACTCTATTTATGAAATGTTTGGTTGTTTCCTAAACGTCACGTAGCACAAACGTTTTATAAATCTGCTAACACAAAAGTAGCTTATTATTTTTCAAATACTTTTATTTTATTTGTAAATAATAGTGTTCCATTAATAATTAATACTTATTAAAAAAGAGAGAAAGTATCTGTGTTGGTAATGCCTCTAGTGGGAAATATATCTCACGCAAGATATTATTAAACTGAGTGTACATGAATGCGGTACGTTGCTCCCCTTTAGCGCAATTTTCAAGATTTAGTTGAGATTTGTTTGCACGAGACGGAGGAATAGCCTGAAGGAATAACTTCAGTTGGGCTTCACGAAAGTTTCACGTATCCATGAATGGATATATGTCCTGATGGATAATGATGTCAACAAACTTTAGTTGGTTAGAACACCAAAACATCAGGTGGTTATGGGAACCGCGGTGCGCCTAACACAATTATGCAGGATGATTCTGCGATTTTTTGAGATTGCCTTACGCTGTATGGNGGACCGCGGTGCGCCTAACACAACTATGCAGGATGATTCTGCGATTTTTTGAGATTGCCTTACGCTGTATGGAGTTTAGCTTGACTCACACATCCATCTAAAAAATTTAAGGGTCAGTGTTGGCATTTAATTCTCCCGTTGAAAAGCAACGAAGCTTCTCATAAATACGGCAGAAGTGGTATGTTTTAATGCACATAACTAATATATATATATATGTGTGTGTGTGTGTGTGCGTGTGTGTATTTAAAACATATATGTTATAAATGAAATGCTGTAGCACGGAAAGCAAAATTTTTTATGTTTTTTTGGATTTTAAAGGAGTTTCACATTTAAAGTTATTCAAATTTCAGTGTCAAAGTCTCTGAACATCAGTATGATAACTCCTTGCCAAAATTACATAAAATATTTTGCTCTATGCACCAGTTATTTATAATGTACATTAACCTACATAACTTCTTTATCATAATAGATTTTACCATTCACAATTTACGCATACTGTGAGATATTAAAAATAATCTTCGAACCCAAATGGAAACAACGAATTTGCAGAAAAGTGAATTTTTAAACTTTAAATCGAACTGACTCAAAATATTTCAACTCACGGAAAATATTTTCGCTTAACATTCTTCACCCTGTAATAACTTTTATAATGAAAAAACAGAGTGACTACTCTTTGAAGAAAGTAAATGCAATAGTTGTCCTAAGGAGGATTTTTAAATTAAAAATATAATTTTAGGGGTCAAATATTTAGGCAGTAAAACATATTCCAATTTGGTTAGTATACCTTAAAACAGTCTGAAGTAAGGAAGACAGTGTTTACACTTAAATTTCTAAGAGTAACACTATTAAATATTACAGAGGTTGTAATTATAGTCAATATTGTGTTAAAACATATTTCATTTTTTATTTTAAATCATTTTTAATATTCCTAAGTCGTAATATTGTGCACTGCTTAGAGACTTTGCTGATTTACGACGTGTTTCAGGAATATTAAAGTTTTATTTTACTTATTAAAAAAAATAACTGATCACGAAAGAAATTAAATTGTAAATTTTTATTAGGAAATTGAACAAATAATCAAACATAAATATATGTTGAGTTTATGAATACCAAAAAAATGGTTTCCCTTTTTGTCATGATTGTTGATGGATGTAGATTTATCTACTAATTAATAAGCAAAGAATTCATAGCAAAAAAAACAGAAGTATTAATTATTAATTTATTTATACCATACAACTTGTTTCAGCATTTATGATCCAAGGAAGAAGCTCGTGGTTCTCGGTTCTGCCGAGGATATTTCCGGTCTAAAATATTTTCCTTCGTTCCTTCAAGAAGAGGAGTTGTGTTGTCACTTCATCTCATACTGCATTAAAGTAATGGGAATATTGAAGGAATTGACGTGCCGACGGCCAGTGCCGTGACGAGTTACAATCATTGAACCACTTGTGCGAACTCTTTCTGGCGGTGTTCAGCAGCTGTGGCTTCCGCAACCTAAGCTCACGGATACATCTCCTGGCAATATCTGCTGCTGCCCGGCGAATGTGGATCAGGGGTCACAGAGCTCTGACGAGAACATCCGATGAGGCTATCGCTCAGAAATGGGCCTGGTTTCGGCGGCAAACGTGCCCGAGGCTGTTGGAGGGACACGAGCCGACTGCACGTGGTTCATTCGCCGACCCGTCGCCCAGATTTTGGTGCACAAGGGGGTTGTTTTAACATCACTGTAAATAAAATATTGTTTTAGGAACAAATTTGTATAAACGTTAACCTAAGCAGACTGTTAATATAGGGTCAGGAATTAAATAAGTTGCTGGTACCACCTAAACTTCGTTAACGTAGACTGTAGTTAGAACAAAACTTCATGTTGCGTGCATGTCTGCGATAGTACCTGTAACATCGAATATAGTTACTACGGCAGAACTAACTGTACTTAATTCAGCACAGATAGTTCCGTGTACAAAAAAACTTCAGCAATGTTTGGATTGTTTATACCGTGAACAAATAACTGTAGAACACTAACAGGGAACTTTTTTTTGCGGGTACTGAAGTTTGGTTGCTGCTACCATGAAACCAGATTAGTAAATCATACTGTTGTCATTTATCCGCTTAGTTTTCTCAGTGTGAGGGAGAGGGGGTGAATGTGTGGTTTATTGTGAGGGCCGAGGGGATAAAGTGGTGGTTCAGGGAGCTGCAATATCTCGGCGCCCGCGTCCCCATTACTACCCTACCGCCCGCCCGTAACTAACCGGACAGGGCGAAGCCGCAGGCCGAANTCTCGGCGCCCGCGTCCCCATTACTACCCTACCGCCCGCCCGTAACTAACCGGACAGGGCGAAGCCGCAGGCCGAATCGGGTTCGCATTTGTTTCGCGTTTTAAGCCGCCGCGCGCACAGCGAGAACTCTCCGGGGGCGTGAACCAAAAGCGGGTAAAACCGCCGGGATGCAAATCACGGTACGGGCTGGGCCGTTTTCGTTCTGCCGGCCGTTGTTCGCGTTGTTGCCGTTTGCGTCTTTGCGAATGCGCGCTGCTGATTGTTGAGGGCCGAGTTCGCTGGGTCAACCGTCACTTGCAGCAGGGCNTTTGCGTCTTTGCGAATGCGCGCTGCTGATTGTTGAGGGCCGAGTTCGCTGGGTCAACCGTCACTTGCAGCAGGGCTCCCGTGGGAAGAGCTCGCCGGAGTTAGCACGCCGTATTCTCGGGCAACAGCGGAAAGAACGGAGTTTATAGTCCTACAGTCAATTCACGGTTACTTCCAACTTTTCTGAATCCCTGCTGAAGTTCTGCTGCGAGGATATTAATCCACCTCCTGCAAACAAAGCTTAACCGAGTCTAGAAAATTGCACATGAGGGACAACGCACCGCATTCGTGCGCCTTCAATGTAATAATATAATGCATAAGAAATGTTTCTTACTGGGTGTTACCAACACACNCATTCGTGCGCCTTCAATGTAATAATATAATGCATAAGAAATGTTTCTTACTGGGTGTTACCAACACACTTATATTCTCAATGTTTTCATAAATATTATTTACAAATGACATATTATAATATATCAATTAATTACTAGGTAAAGTTAAATTTAGCCAAAAAAAAAATACTTTATTGTTAACAGTAGTGTAACACGCTTATGATACATGACGTGTTCAGGAAAGAACCAAACACGTCATTCGTGAGGTGATGTTTAAAAAATTTGAGTCAAATGTTTGAAGAATTTCCAAATAGACCATTTTCGCGATTTCTTCACACTTTTTTAATCAAAACTTTGAAAAATCACCCCATGAATGATGTGTTTGGTTGTTTCCAAAATATGGCATGCATGACAAGTGTTTTATACTTGTGCTTGCATACAAGTGCCTTATTATTTTTACATTTAACTTTTACTTATATGTCATCTNGACAAGTGTTTTATACTTGTGCTTGCATACAAGTGCCTTATTATTTTTACATTTAACTTTTACTTATATGTCATCTATAAATTATAATAATAAAGACAGGGATGAAATAGGTGTATTGGCAGTGTCTAGTAAGAAAAAAGTTCTTATGCAANTATAAATTATAATAATAAAGACAGGGATGAAATAGGTGTATTGGCAGTGTCTAGTAAGAAAAAAGTTCTTATGCAAAAATTTTAATACTCTGAATGCGTATGAATAAGGCCCGCTGTCGCCTTGGTTTAATCTTACAGTCTACGTTGAGCTTTGTTTGCATGAGCCGGAGGAATATCCTGGAATAAGAACTTCAGCAGGGATTCAGAAAAGTTCGAAGTAACCGTGAATCACACTATACTTGTGTTAATCTTCCGACAAAAAATTGATTTTTTTAGTGTTTAACTGTTTTGCAGCGAATGAAGCAGTATTGCTGAAGGTTTTGAAGTACTCAGGCAACGCTCCATGAACTCTTAAGCTACATGTACAGGATTTTAAAGTGCCGAGAAGCGAGTGAGCGAAATAAAATCTAATCCAGCGCCTCTTACAATTAATTAAACAGGATAAATTACGTACTTTACTTATAACTACAATATTTTCTGCCTGTTTATAGCAAACGTTTTGGTAAACAACTATATATATAAAACATTTTTAGAAAGAATTTCGTAACCATTTGGGGAAAATGTGTGATCAACGAAGCTCGCTAACGCAAGAATATTTCGTGTGGTGCATAGTCAGAAAGAACTCTTGGTGCTTCAGTCGTAATATCGTATAGTGCAATTTTCTTTAAATGATACTTGCAATGGGATCAAGTGGTGGATTCAAAAATTAATTTGGACACAAACTAAAACAGAGCTATGTCACCGAGGAATACACTGAGGTTACCATTAAAAACATACACGAAAATAAACCAAGTCTAGCAGTTGACAAAAGATATTTCAGACAAAAAAATAATCCCACAAGGAATTAAGTCAGGAATTCTACCTAACTAAATGTAACAAAACAAGACGAGACACAAACACGCCTCTATTTCCATCTTCAGAAAGGACCAAAATGTCGCTGCTGGTTTGGCAAGAAAACTGCGTTCTTCTGTCCTTTCTTAGTTGAATCGTCAGGTTTTGAGATTGCTTTTTCTTCAAGTCACTGTTCGTCTGCGTGNTGTTCTTCTGTCCTTTCTTAGTTGAATCGTCAGGTTTTGAGATTGCTTTTTCTTCAAGTCACTGTTCGTCTGCGTGTCTTTATTGGGTAGTCTAGCGATCGTAGGGTGTATTTGTATATATTGCCGTGTCTTTTTTGCTCGTTCGTTTGTTTCTCGCCTTGTTCTATTTTGTTTAGGTTGGCAGAACTCTTCAATGAATTCCTCGTGGGAAATGTAATTATCTGTGTTTTCCTTAAGTTGTTTGCACAATGGAGCGGTGCGATGCGGCACGTTGCGTCCGACGCTTGCAGCTAGCGACGAGCGTTATTTACGTCTTCACAATAGAACAATGTTCTGTCGTCGGCCGCCGGCGACACACGCCGTGCTGCCATCTGTTATTCTGCAAAGAAGCTCGCAATGAAATGCTGAAAGCGAACTAAAGTGAGTGAAATGTATTGCCATTTAGTCAATAATATGGTTATTTTTTAGTAATATACACTTTTCTTTAATAACAATTTTATACTACAATTCTAAATTATGACATAGAACCTGAACGACTCTTAGGGCACAAAAAAATTAAAAAAAACTATTGTTTTCCTAAAGGTAGGAAAAATATATAAAAATGGACTACAATTAGTATTTCTGCGAACCGTTCATTATGTACATTTTAATGTGTTATTTACCTCAGATTCTCGCTAGTTTATTTATAATGAAGTTTAGAAATGTTGTTCATCTTATTCCCCGTCGCCGGCGACCAGCGTCAAAACCAATGTTCGTCGGTAGTGCAAGCTCTCGAAGCCCGTCGCCAGCGTCAAAGCTCTGATTGGCTGAAGCTCTTGCACCGAGTCACGTCGCTCAGTTGTGAAAACCGTTTCAGCGAAATATATCTGCAATGGTATATGTCCGCAGTAATATTTAATTTTATCGTACAGGGCAAGATGTCGTAAATTGGTGACTGTTGATGTCGGTGGGATAATATGTTGCAGACAGTTGGTGTAGCCGAATTTGACTTTCTAAAGAAAGTTTTTCACTTATCATAATTCGGTGCACATTCATTGTGAACCAGACAGCGGGCAGTGAGAATGCTTCGCCTACTACATGTCAGGGGCGAATGGTCTTGAGGCGACCCTGACCCTCCGTGCGTGTCTGTGGAGATCAAAGAGAATTCCATGGCTGTTTGACGCAACAAGAGACACCCAGCAGAAATAACAGCAGTCATCGTAAGGTAAATGATTCGACGGGCACATGTTAATTTATATACTTATGACGTGGTAACGGATGTCCACCAGTAGGTATGTAGGTAGGTAAGTTGGGTAGATAGGGCTTTACATCTCGTCGACAATGAGGTCATTAAACACAGAGTAAGTTGTTTAGAGAAGCAGAAACAGAATAGTTATCTGCCCCGGCCTGTAGAAAAGAGCCATCCCAGCATTCGCCTGAAGTGATTTTGGGAAACCATGGAAAACCGAAGAAGGATTGCCAAACTGGATATCGAACTCAGGTCCTCTCGAGCGCGAGTCCAATGTTTACAACTTCGCCACGTCGCTTGGTTTGTCCACAAATAATTCCCTTGCTATTTATTGTGTAAGTCGATGCTACATTGCTAGTTGATATTATTTCAAAATTAAACAATAATTTTCCTCACTCCTAAAATAAAATTTCAGATGATGGGAAAAAGTTTTCTGTTAAAACTTTACGTTTTTTTATTTTATGGCTTAATAGTAAGTGTAGTGACTCAAAAGTTGTATGATTAAGTTCGAATGTTTTGTGGAAGTAAAGATTATTTGCTCTTTGTTTAAGGTTCATAAACATCAATAATACCTAAAGAGGTATGTAACATTCGTTATCAGGACTATATAAAATAACTTTTATACAGAATGGTCATGCGTTTCCATTGTGTTTGTAAGTACACCTATTTCGAGGGAAAGCTATCATGTCGAATTGAGGAAACAATGGGAGCTCTCATATCTGCTTCGAATAATAGACTTCAGTAGCCATATCCTCTTTCTTCTTTTTCTTGAATAATAGCTAGTAAATATAGGATGGCGGTGTGCACCGGCAGCTATTTCACCTTGATCCACGATGACAATTGTAGAAATAAAATTATCAGCTTAACTCACACTGGCCTAGCCACTTACAATGGAAATACCAGCTGTGTGTCGTTCGGAAGATGAAACATCGCCGACTCTACCACGAAGGGAATGCATAACGTATTTCGACAAACGGTGGGGAGGGTGAATCTTAAAAATACGGACGTCAACTCGGGCGGCCTAGGAGCACGTGACGTAACCATGTTCACAGACATGCACCAGTGGAAAAAAAGACTTAACTGTACATAATCGAATCAACACTACTGTAGGTATTCGTGAACGGCGAGGTTTCCTGGTAGCCTCAGTAAAGGGAATCGAACTTGACAAGGAAAGGGCAATGTACTATGTACATAGGATTTTAGATGGCGACACGAAATGGGACCAGTTGTTTCCACCTTCCCAGGTAGAAACATTCTGGCTAAAGAAGATCCTCCCCTACATCTGGGGGCAGGATGGCAAGATCATGGCAGCTGTGGTTGCAGAAGCCATAGATAAAAAGGATATCAAGGAGAGCAGTGTGGGCGACACTGACTCCCCGTCCAAGCCAGAAGAACCAAGCTGGGCATAAGCAGTGGAAATAGAGGAAGAGAAGGAAAAGCAAGAGAGCCAATTGGCCTATGAAGCAATTCAGATGGAAACCTCTCTGGCTCTGGAGGAAATCACATGCTATGTGACCGACGACAGGAAAAAGGTCAGCAAGGAGGCATCTAACTTCTTGCTGCCCAGGATCATGAGGCTGAAAGCGCTGCTAGACATGCAGCTGCTTAAGAATGCAGTATTACAGGCCGAAAATCAGGGTCTGAGGGGAAAAGTTTCTCTCCTCGAGAAACTAAAGGAAAGGACAACACATGTCTCTGAACAGGGCACCAAGTCCAAGGCCCCTCTGAGTTTCGCAGAGATTCTCAAAGAGCAAAAAGACAATAAGGACAAGCCAGATCAGAAAGAAACAGGGCAGTGGCAGATAGTACAGGGCCGTAAGATAACAGCCAGGAAGACTGTGCTCATCTACCCCCAAGAGGGGGAAGGTAAGCCAGACGAGGTAAAGGGCAAATTGAAGGCGTTTGACCCTGTAAATGAACACCTGAAGGTGAGGAACCTGAGGGCAGTCGGCAAGGGTGGTATCCTTCTTGAGGCGGAGGATGAAGAAACCATGATGAAGCTCAAGAATTCACAAAGAATGGCGGAATTGGGACTTCGAGTAGAAGATCCCAAAAGACGTGGACCTAAAGTAATTGTTTTTGATGTCCCCCGGGACTATGATACCGAGAACTTCCTGGAGACTCTGTGCGAACAGAACTTCAGCGAGAACCAGATAGGAAAAGAGGAGTTCAAAAAGAACGCCACGATCCGGTTCAGGACAGGTCCACGTCACATCAAGGACAAGGTGAATTTGGTTTTGGAGACAACCCCCGCCTTAAGAAGGATGCTGATCCAGATGGAACATCTATATGTAGGATTCCAAAGGTGCAGAGTTCGGGACTACTTGGTGCCGACTAGGTGTTTCAAGTGCCAAGGCTATGGCCATATAAAGGAGAGATGCAATGCACAAATGGCATGCTCTGGGTGTGCCGAAGTCGGACATACTTTTGCTGAGTGCAAAAGTAAGGAACAGGCAGTTAAGTGCGTTAACTGCATAAAGGATAAGAGGAAAGAGACGGACCATAGAGTGGGATCTAATGAATGTCCAGTTCATCAGAGGCAGTTAGCCTTGGAACTTGACAGGACCCAGTATGTCTAGGGGACATGCGCTGCTACGCGTCGGGCAAATCAACCTGCAAAGGGCAGCAGTTCCAACAATGGAACTGCAAAGAATTGGGATGGAGCAAAATCTAGACATGGTACTGATGCAGGAGCCCTACCTGCTTCATGGGAAAATACCTTCTCTTCAAGGACGTTTTGTGCTGGTGGGAGAAAGACCGATGGCAGGAATATGGGTACGTAATCCTGAGATAAGCTATATCCCACTAGAGGCTCTGTCAAACACGCATCATGCGTGTTTGAAGGTGGAAATGGGAGGAGGTAGTGTGACGATTGTATCGTCATACTTCCAACCCCAGGATACGATAGAACATCACCTCTCTCAGTGGAGTGTGATAGTCCGCAGAGCCAAGGAAAAGGATATAATCTTTGGAGTGGATATAAACGCAAAATCTGAACTATGGAACTCACCAGTTACTGACGGAAGAGGAGAGGAGGTAAGCGAGTACCTAACCGAGAACAACTTGCAGGTTGCAAACACGCCAGGACATCCGGCGACCTACTGGTCACCAGCCCACGATTCAGAATCTTATCTGGACGCGACTATAGCGACAGCGCATGCCCTAGGACGTATTGGGGACTGGAGGGTTTCGGACGAGGTGGATTCTGACCACAAGATGATCCTGTTCACCATTCGGTGTAATAGGGGAAATAATGAAAGAAATGCAAGGCCCCGTTACATCACGGCGAAAGCTGATTGGCCGCTCTTTGACAGAGTACTTCTGAGAAGGCTGGAAAGGTACAGAACGAGTGATCACGAAAACCTGGATCAAAAGGCGAAAGAACTGGTAGCAATAATAATGGACACCTGCCAGGAAGCAATTCCTAGGGTGTCCAGGTAAGTACCACATCATCCCTGGTGGGATGACGAGCTGGAACTGCTAAGGAGAGCAGTGAAGAGAGCTCGCAAGAAATTTAAAAGAACGTACCAACCAGATGCACGGGTAAGGGAAATCAGAAGGTATAATGTCTTGAGAGCGGACTATCGGCAATCGCTGAGAAAGAAAAGACAGACAGCATGGAGACAGCTGGTAACAGATAGGGGAAATGAAGACCCATGGGGCCTTGTATACCGAATGGTGTCAGGGAAGATTAGGAACTCAGACGAGCTTCCAGCCCTAGATCGTGATGGACAGTTGCTGCAGTCCTTCGAGGAAAACGCCAGACACTTGATGGAAGTCTTGTTGCCTGACGATGACNGTCATGACTTGCTTCCTATTGACATCTGTGAATGGGACGGTAACGAAAGTCTGCAGTGTGGAATAGTTCGTGCTCTTTGCGAGCGGCGGGCGAGGAGGAAGGGGTAATTCTGGTCTACCGACTACCCCCGAACCTAAGTCCGGTCCACACCCGCACGCACTGAGCCGCGTTTTGCGTTAATGGGATACCGTCATGCTTAATTTACTCGTGAAAGAAGGACTCGCGCTGTACGCGTTAGGAATGTTTGGTAGAATAGTTAGTTTTTGTGTTTTAAATTCAGTTCGGCCAGCATGACGGTCACAAAATTGCAAGTTCCCGGCGGCACCCTGCGAAACAAAAGAGCCGATTTAGCTTTAGTTTGAAGGGATGGATAACGTAAAAACAGAAAGAAGTGCTCCTGGTATAACCTTTTAATAGGTATCGGCCACCAGGAGGGGAGGTTTGGTGAGGAAAACGCCGGTTCCGCCGGGAACTTGTTGTAGGTATTCGTGCATGTATCCGCGGAATAAATTTTGATATTTTAAACTGTTATGAATTACTTAAAATATAAGAAAATAATAAATAAAAACAAAACAATAAGAAATAAGTTGCACATAAATGTAGTCAAAGAATTTGCAAGTATATAAATTAATGATTTTTAATGCTAAAAACCATTCTGTAATCTTCGGTAAAAAATGTGATGGCAATATCCAGAGGACAGTAATGAGGCAGAATTAATAATAATAAGCCATTGTTACAAAATTATTTTGAGAAGGGTCAGTTACAGGCCAGGAGGACAAGCAGTAAACTAAAATGATGAAACGTACATCAAAAGGGGAGGATTGCTAGTGTTAGGGCAGAACGACCAAGAAAGACTTGAAAAAATAAAGCCATAAAATACAATAAGATACAGATAACCAGTATGACGCCAGAAGAAAAATAACAGATCCGGAATACTGGGATAACGCTGATATCCGTTTCACCAAAAAGTGCAGAAAATATATCGTATTTATTCGCCAGTAGTTTCATTTTCAGTGACACCCGGTTTTCATTCATTAATTATGAGCCGCTGGAAGACTAAATTGACCCTCGAAAACTGGCAGCACAGCATCTATCAACATTGAAGAGTTAATTCAATCACATGTCATACACAGTGATTTGTTGTTACACTGACAACCTTTGCGCAGTGGCTCGTCACAAAAATTACCACCATAGCATAAACATTTGTGTATGCATATTTAGTTACACAAAAAGTTTCTATTATATTTACACTAAGACAAAGGTTTGTTCCAGTCAACAAAATACTTGTCTTTACAGGGCCGAATTGATATTTAGCAGACCAAATAAAATACATTGTTGAGTAAAAATACTTCAAAAGAAGTGGATTTTTTTCATCAAACAAAATACACGCTTGAACAAAGAAAACCTTTCTGTTGGGCCAAAATATACAGTTGAATAACTGTATATTTTTGCTTGGCCACTCATTTGATTGCCTTCGTTTGAAAATAAATATCAAAAGTGTGTTGGTAATTTTTGCGACAATTAGTCAAGAAACCGTGTTTGTTAGTGTATTTATTGATGCTTAATAATGGTATAAAATATTAATAAAACAAGTTCAACAGGAATCTAGAAAGCACAGCTGTAAAACTTAAAGATTTATTTACGTACGCTATCCAGAATTTAAAAATGCCTAACTAAAAACATTTTGATTTCATCAGTTGTCACGTTAGCTAAAGTTTCTCGGGCGTAGAGCTTGGGCGCAAACGATCTAGGCCCAAAACTCGGTCGGGCTTTAAATTTTTCTTTTAACAATATAGACTGTTTAATGTACTTAGAGACAAACAAATATGAGTTGCACCAACCAAATCTTACTGTTTGGGGCAACTAAATAAGAATTACAAAATAACTTGGTCTCAACAACATAATATGTCATTGTCCCTTTACAAACAATAAATTTGGTTGCGCCAAACAAACTTTTTTTTATCTCAACAAAACCAATTTATTGGCATAATACGCACATTACAGGGAAGTTACGCCCAGGTGGATGTGTAGTTGTAAAATACGTTTAGTTANAATTTATTGGCATAATACGCACATTACAGGGAAGTTACGCCCAGGTGGATGTGTAGTTGTAAAATACGTTTAGTTACAAAATGACAAGCACTGCTGCAAAAATATCATTCTCTCTCTTAATTTGGGTTACTGAAAGAAGATATACAAGTATAAAATAGTATGTTTACGCACCCGCCTCCCTCCAAATCGCTGGATCAAAGGCGACCCTCAGTGCATGAAGTAAATTTGCTAATGAATTACGAAATGGTATGACTTGTTTTACTCTTCATTAAAGTGCACGGAATAAGCAATAAAAAATGTTGCATTTTTGGGAAGCTATCAGCCCTGCCAATATACAAGAAACCCGCTTACGTGCATACGGCTAGGCATGCGCATTCGTATTCATGCCTATCAGTTAGGCAACAACTACAGCACCTGAATGATTCCTGGGGAAGATAAAATATTGCCTAACCTCCTAGAAAACGAATAGGCCAAACTTTCATGGATGTAGGAGAGAAGTTGTAATATTTCTGTTTGCTCTTACTTGCAGCGAGATATTCAATGCTTATAATGGTGATATGAGGTGAAGATGGAGCAGTGGTGTAATACAAGAGCAGGATAAATGGTAATACCGTAAGAAAATCCGCCTGCCCACGGCAACGTCCACCACAGTTACCACGTGCGATAATCCGGGTGACTCCGCTAGGCCTCGGGCCCGNGTTGTAGGTATTCGTGCATGTATCCGCGGAATAAATTTTGATATTTTAAACTGTTATGAATTACTTAAAATATAAGGAAATAATAAATAAAAACAAAACAATAAGAAATAAGTTGCACATAAATGTAGTCAAAGAATTTGCGNTAAATTTTGATATTTTAAACTGTTATGAATTACTTAAAATATAAGGAAATAATAAATAAAAACAAAACAATAAGAAATAAGTTGCACATAAATGTAGTCAAAGAATTTGCAAGTATATAAATTAATGATTTTTAATGCTAAAAACCATTCTGTAATCTTCGGTAAAAAATGTGATGGCAATATCCAGAGGACAGTAATGAGGCAGAATTAATAATAATAAGCCATTGTTACAAAATTATTTTGAGAAGGGTCAGTTACAGGCCAGGAGGACAAGCAGTAAACTAAAATGACGAAACGTACATCAAAAGGGGAGGATTGCTAGTGTTAGGACAGAACGACAAAGAAAGACTTGAAAAAATAAAGCCATAAAATACAATAAGATACAGATAACCAGTATGACGCCAGAAGAAAAATAACAGATCCGGAATACTGGGATAACGCTGATATCCGTTTCACCAAAAAGTGCAGAAAATATATCGTATTTATTCGCCAGTAGTTTCATTTTCAGTGACACCCGGTTTTCATTCATTAATTATGAGCCGCTGGAAGACTAAATTGACCCTCGAAAACTGGCAGCACAGCATCTATCAACATTGAAGAGTTAATTCAATCACATGTCATACACAGTGATTTGTTGTTACACTGACAACCTTTGCGCAGTGGCTCGTCACAAAAATTACCACCATAGCATAAACATTTGTGTATGCATATTTAGTTACACAAAAAGTTTCTATTATATTTACACTAAGACAAAGGTTTGTTCCAGTCAACAAAATACTTGTCTTTACAGGGCCGAATTGATATTTAGCAGACCAAATAAAATACATTGTTGAGTAAAAATACTTCAAAAGAAGTGGATTTTTTTCATCAAACAAAATACACGCTTGAACAAAGAAAACCTTTCTGTTGGGCCAAAATATACAGTTGAATAACTGTATATTTTTGCTTGGCCACTCATTTGATTGCCTTCGTTTGAAAATAAATATCAAAAGTGTGTTGGTAATTTTTGCGACAATTAGTCAAGAAACCTTGTTTGTTAGTGTATTTATTGATGCTTAATAATGGTATAAAATATTAATAAAACAAGTTCAACAGGAATCTAGAAAGCACAGCTGTAAAACTTAAAGATTTATTTACGTACGCTATCCAGAATTTAAAATTGCCTAACTAAAAACATTTTGATTTCATCAGTTGTCACGTTAGCTAAAGTTGCTCGGGCGTAGAGCTTGGGCGCAAACGATCTAGGCCCAAAACTCGGTCGGGCTTTAAATTTTTCTTTTAACAATATAGACTGTTTAATGTACTTAGAGACAAACAAATATGAGTTGCACCAACCAAATCTTACTGTTTGGGGCAACTAAATAAGAATTACAAAATAACTTGGTCTCAACAACATATGTCATTGTACCTTTACAAACAATTAATTTGGTTGCGCCAAACAAACTTTGTTTTATCTCAACAAAACCTATTTATTGGCATAATACGCACATTACAGGGAAGTTACGCCCAGGTGGATGTGTAGTTGTAAAATACGTTTAGTTACAAAATGACAAGCACTGCTGCAAAAATATCATTCTCTCTCTTAATTTGGGTTACTGAAAGAAGATATACAAGTATAAAATAATATTTTTACGCACCCGCCTCCCTCCAAATCGCTGGATCTAAGGCGACCCTCAGTGCATGAAGTAAATGTGCTAATGAATTACGAAATGGTATGACTTGTTTTACTCTTCATTAAAGTGCACGCAATAAGCAATAAAAAATGTTGCATTTTTGGGAAGCTATCAGCCCTGCCAATATACAGGAAACCCGCTTACGTGCATACGGCTAGGCATGCGTATTCGTATTCATGCCGATCAGTTAGGCAACAACTACAGCACCTGAATGATTCCTGTGGAAGATAAAATATTGCCTAACCTCCTAGAAAACGAATAGGCAAAACTTTCATGGATGTAGGAGAGAAGTTGTAATATTTCTGTTTGCTCTTACTTACAGCGAGATATTCAGTGCTGATAATGGTGATATGAGTTGAAGATGGAGCAGCGGTGTAATACAAGAGCAGGAGAAATGGTAATGCCGTAAGAAAACNGATAAATGGTAATACCGTAAGAAAATCCGCCTGCCCACGGCAACGTCCACCACAGTTACCACGTGCGATAATCCGGGTGACTCCGCTAGGCCTCGGGCCCGATTGGCCTTGATGGTAGGCCGTGGTTCCCGCGGGGATGTAGTATGCATCGCTTTCGAAATCTAATTTCGGTATACGTGTGTATATATTTACATGCGTACACGCGCACAAACCTTTAAGCCTATTTTCTTTGGAAAGATAATCTTTTAAGATCAGGCGACTGTCTGCGTGTCTTAATAACCCCCGTAATAACTTCTTAATTACTAAAACAAATTGTAATAAATATTTGCTAGGGGCAGTGACGCCAATAAAGATAATCACGGCGCAACCTTTCATAAAAGTATAAATATCATGTTTAAAAAAATACACGAGAGTACAAACTTCTCAATGGGTCAGCGTGATGTCAACAGAAAGACGATGAATCAGTCCGCGTAAATTACGTTTAACCCAGTGTAAATATCAGTAATTATGAACAAATGACAGTAATAAATTGATTCAATTCTATTTGTCTACAGAATACGCGATCGTTCTCTATGCATTGATAACAGCAGCGTTTGAAATATGTAACTAGTACAAAACATTTGCAGATTACACACTTCAGACAAATACCGGTCATTTTGCACATTTCTGCGCGAAAGCCTAGCGGTAGTGTCATGCCTTACAACTTATTTTCAGTAATAAATTTAAATTTATTCAAATTTAGTTACCAATGAAATGAAATATTTGACTTCACTTGTATTCTGTATGTAATATTTTTTCCAAAACGATGGGCAAAGTAAAATTACTATAGTCTATTCATGATATTTTCATGAATCTAACTTTTTAATAATAACTCTATATCTAACAGGTTCCGCTGTTTCTCAAATACATCATGTATCACATTAAAATAGAGACATAAAAGATATTTTGTTTAACACTAGAGCAGTTATGTTATGCGGCTACTGGCCTAAGGGCAGAGACTGCGTTTCAGCGTATATGTCCGCCATCTTAAATTTGGTGTGACGTCATGGCGGCAATCTCAGGTGGGCCCTGTAGGCGCACGCTATCTTGTTTCCACCCTCAATTTCGCCCAAGATTGGCCAACCATGAATATCAAAGATCAGAATATGAACATAATTACCAATGATCACAGCTATCTGGTCACTCCCAGATTTTCTGATCAGCAGAACTTACTTTCCACGTCCAGCCTAATTCATCGTCATACTCGCATTACGAGCTCAAATCCTTTTATCATCGAGTAGCATACGATTTTCATTTAATCAATGGTGATCACTTGGTTCCTTATGAATGTTTTACCATAACATCGGAACGAAAATTAGGCTTATGAGATCCCCCCTTCCTGTATGTGTGTCACTGTGGTCGCGTGTGAATCTGCGTGAGAGTCCCAAAATCTTTTTTTTATACATTTCAAGGAGTTTCACTAAACTCGATACTCAAAAATTGATTTAGTATCAGGACTCTCATAATAAATTTTATGAGAAAATATTAGGAAAATCCTATGATAAATGAGTGCGCAGATTAAACTTGCAACAAAATACCTCGTCCAATAATAACACAACACTATCTCAAATAAACTCTATTTCACAAATCAATTTTTCAATATAGCAATGAATGTTTTTTGCCTGATATTTTTTGCACAGCTATATTCTCAACTGCCCCCCTACCTCTATGGTTGATGTATGTAGGTGGACACATAGATATCAGATAACGACCAACAGAATCACTCTCCTGAAAGTAGGATATGCGTTACCTCCTGATTTTTTTACGAGATCTGCTCTGCATGTGATGTTCTCGCTTGATATTACGTATAAGAGTGCTATTTTGCACGAGTTTTGAATGTATGTTGCGTCGTGTAAAAGCTGCTGTAGTAAATAAACACGACTTTCATACTTTTCGACAATATCAAATGCCCATTTTCAACATGGCAGGCATTTTACGTTTTACAGATAAATAAAGTTAGGAAACTTGTATTCTCAGCAGTCAGCTATTTAAGAAGATAGCACCATCTAAAAGGCGCCAACTTAAAATTAATTCATCACATCATATCTTGGAAACCACTCAACTGATATACGCCAAATCATCACAGAAGTAGCGTAATAGTAAGCCATCCTAGAAATACGTAAATAATGTTTATATTTCTGACCCTTATTTCCAGAAAGACGGGCATGTATAATTTTGAGGTCATAATCCTAAATCTACCGTACTTTTTGACTAAGTGCAACAAAAATCAATGTGCTGATTGTAAGAGCACTATTGAAACAATTAATCTCTTGATCAGGTTTTGGTAGTAATTGAACTGAGTCTCATAAAATTTGGCATACATATTGAGCTGTGACAACCAACTCTATGCAAAACTTTATTTTGTATTTCAGCTAGTCATATAAACATTCCTTGTTATAATGGTAGACGTACAGAATAATTTCAGAAATTTGAACCAAACTTGGTGGGCTGACGTTACCTATTGTGGCCAGTAAATGTGGAAATTCACAGCCTTTTCTGTGAACCGTTTGGTAAGACATCGGCACCTGAAATACAAAGCTCTTACGTTATACCTCGGGAACCAATTTTATAATTTTGAAGGAAACACAGACATAAATAATACATTTTTTTCGATCAAATCTCTCGACTTATTTCCACAAAATTTGCATTAAGAATAGCTTTTCGTATACTTCTTAAAAAATTTGCAATTTTATTAATTAGGAATATACTTACTAACTGGCGATTTAATAGAAATTTGTATTTACTTGTTATACCTTCCGAACAATTAGGCATATGTTTACGAAAATGCACATGTTGTATTACTTAGATAACAATTAAAATTATTTATTCATATATTTAGTTGATGATACACCGCTTAACGTATTATTGTTTTGTATCATTTCCGAAACAATTGAATAAAGACTAACGTCCAACTTTCTAAAAGTAGTATTAAGAACATAATGGACTACGTAATTGCAATTGGGTAAGTTTTATATTTACCTGATGACTGCCTTACTATAGTTTGTGTTGTACGTTATATCTATCGAACAAACAAAGAGATTTGTACCTAACTTGACAAGCTGCAGTTTTACTTGCTTATGCTGTGTGTCATGTTGAAATATATCAACTGAAATGTAAACTTAAACGCCATATCTCAATAAATTATCAACGAATAATTCTCTCTAAATGTTGCATTCAAAAAAGTACTACTGGATGCTATTCTTATAGTGTGATGTATCGTATCTTAAGTATCATTTAACTGATTTAATTCAACCATGGCGTGCTGAATTACCTACTGTGAGCACCTAATTCACTACGTAATAGCTTCGGTCATCCGCCATTTTGGATGGTGCTGTCACCATAACATTATTGTTACTACTCGGCCGATTACTATAACATTTTTTAAAAGAAATCCTTTCTGCTAAAATATTTTTTAATACAAATTGTTTATTTTTTCCTAAGTTTTGGGCGTTTCATCAAAATTAAATATTTATTTAAAATAAAGTGAGCTAGTAATTTATTTTGGTAACTTCCTGCTTTCTGTGAGGAACTACATTGCAAATTTTATTGGTGTTATCACGAACCATTCTGTATTTGAATTACAGGCCATCGGAGAAAATACCTTGCAACCTTTGTAATTTAAAAATAAATTTTGAAATTTTAATGTCAAAATTTGTGATATAATCATGTTTGTCATGATCATATAGTTACGCTTGTCTTCTTGCAAATAACTCATTTTTCTTTCATTTTCAATGTTTGCAAAAAGTTAGTTCTCTAAAACGAATGTCGGAAGAGTTATCAAAGCCCATTTAAATCTTTTGAGGAATTTCAATAATGTATCAGTCTCTTTATAACACTCATTGTTTTGGCAGCAGCTAAAATATATACGATATAGATTACAGCGACGACGGAAACTATAAAAAAAATAAATAAGGATTTTAGATAGAAAATTGTGTGTTTTGACGTGAATATCTCAAAAATAGTTTGTGTTATTAAAGCTAAACAAGTTACGTCCTAAACCATCAACAGCTAAAAAAAAATATAAATTATAAAAATTGCGCAATTCCAGTTTTCCTGTAGAAAACTTTCCTCGGACCCATAACCAAACTTTTTTTCTCGTTTACATCTAAAGCAAGCCAGTCTTCAAAACTTTGTCTTGCGGGCGTCATCAAAATGCCTCATTGCGTCGATACCGTGAAGAGAAAAAGTTCTCTCGATCTCCTAAAATCGGATTAGAAAAACCATCACGATTAGCATTTTAATCTTAGTGAACATTCTATATGCTAACGAGTTTGACTGCGCAAGCGCAGATTGCTCGAAGGGCCTGCGGAAATTGCCACGCGTGTGAGAGCGGCCGTGAGATTCGAACCGCACACACGAGGGAAATAAATTGACGCATATGGACAACTGGCGCTGTTCGAAGCTCTTCTACATGGAATACTAAACCAGTATCTCAGTTATAGAAACCAATATCTTTGACCTGTTTATGATTAAGTACTCAAATAAGAATTATAATACGGCAATTTATGTGAGAATTATTTGACGACGGAAATATAGTCCGGAATAAACTATTGTCTCAGATCATTTAGTTTTGTTTGTTAGTTTGTGATTTTATGTATAAGTTTGAGTGTATCGCAATGTGTCCTTTTTAAATCTTCCAAACGTTTACGTAAATTCACAAACGATGACACATGTCATTTAAGGACTTAATTTCTAGTACCTGTAGAGTATTCCAGAAAATTGTTGTAATTTATGGATTATCGTCTTGTAGACAGCGAGGAACCAAGAACCTGGCGCTTGGACTATCAGAAATGCGTAATCTTAAAAGAGCCTTCACAGCGTTCACACGGAAAAATTTCGGCAAGCTATAGAAAACCGAAATCAAATCCGGGAGTTGTATCCGAGCCTTCCTGAATAGAGTCCAGTGTTACCAGTGTGCCAGTTCGAACTCACTACTTCCTGATTGCGAAACGGAAATGGTACCTGGCTAGTAATGTTCAGCCAGAAAGTGAACAAGTTAGCTCATTTTTTCTCAGTTTTTTAAATGTAATTCATACTTCTGCAATGGTTATCACTGGTAATTACTCAACAATGATTATTTTAAATTCAGTTTTTGTGTCTAATTGTAATAATTCATGGAGATGTAATTCAAATAGTGTTAGGCAATCAATTACGGTAACAACACTACTAATATAATTGTTTTTCTGTGCAATCATTATTTTTTGTACATTAAATATTACACGCATTCCTATCAAATACCGCCAAAACGAAGTGCAAGCTCGTAAACTTTATTTAAGTTACAAAAAGTGAGCATAATTGATTGCGTCGATTCTCACAGTCTTAGTGAAGAACATCAAGTTAATAAGTATTTAAGATTATTCAGCACGTGGTAGGCTTAAGTATAACATTATCTATTCAGATCAGAGTACGTTTCATATGAAATTATTTAAGTTAACATTATTTCACGATACCACCTAGCTGAAATGTTAATTTTTGCCTTAAACACAGTAATTCAGAAACATTACGGACGATCCTGACGCGTACATCAAATGTCTCGTCGCATCTATACTCTAGGAAATGATATTAACCATGTTCATAAAATCCGTTAGCTTTTCATAAACCATGCATAATACAACAACGAAGCTAGGAAATACAGGAGGTATCATCAACTCAGCCGATATATCCATGTCATCGTGCATAAACTAGTATGACTACTTTCTTACAGGTACTTACATGAGATTCAAAATTACAGTAAAAGATATTTCAAAAGTATTCTAAAACTTTTACATTAGCTTATAAACACTAAAAACTATGAAATGAGTCATTTCCAAGCTTGTGATATGGTTTGTCAATCAACTTCATTGATGAATGATAACCTGTATAGATATGTTAACTCTTAATTTTATCTATTCCTTTATTTGACAACCAATAAAATTAAAAGGTTTGCCATATAATTTTAAATATTGTTTTTACTCCAAAAAAGAGTCTAAAATGAATTCCATTATAAACCTTTTAATAAATCTAACAGAGGAGAAAGTATTTTCATCGTTAACGAAATAAATGGATACACTGACCTATATCCAAAAAGCACAAACATCTATTATTCGTATTGTGACCAAGGATCCGTTATACCGTAAGCCAAAATGTAACAAATTTTCTCGGAGGGATCATATTTTGTCCGTTATTATGAGCACTGAAAACAGTTGTGTTTTCTCGTAAACACTTAATGCTATTCGTGAACCGCAAGAAATAAAATAAAACCTTAATAGACGTGTATTTTAAAGAACGCTCTCTCCTGTTTCTGATAAGTTATACCTTAACGCTATAAATAAGAACCAGGTTCAAATTCCTGTGAATTCTCTTATAAAATCTGTTACAATCAAGAAAATTATGCGGACACAACTGCCCATATATTATTTATGATAAGATACTATTAAAAGGATTGGCCAAACCCAAACGTAAAAAATACCCATAATATGTGGTTATTCTGAATCATTACTTAATAACAGTGTATATAAATTTGAGTAAATAAAACCCTCTAAATTTTACAACGCTGAAAATATGAATTTATTTATTAAAAAGTGCATTTACAAAAAAATATTTAAGTTTTTGTATCACCTTTTTGAATAATAATTGTGCATAAATTTCCAATCTATTACAACAGATGAAAACTTTGGTTATCCAGCAATAATCAATGAGCGATTTTCGTGACAAAAGTTCACGAATACACATTCGGAACACTAATTTCTGTGATCGATTCGTAAGCTATGGTTGCGTGCTTCGATTATAAATGAACTTGAGTTTTAGTATTTATATTGTGTTCGTCATCCCTTATTAATCCTTCTAGGCTAAAAGTGGAAAACTTAAAGCCCTTTGTCTTTACTTACATAGTGGAAAATTCTGATTCCAGTACGAATGTTTGGTATAGTCCATTCGCGGTTACTTCCAACTTTTCTGAAGCCCTGCTGAAGTTCTACTTCAAGGATATTCCTCCGCCTCACGCAATAAAAGCTTAACCAAATATACAAAATTACACAAAAGGAACAACGTAAAGAATTTGCACGCATATAGTGTAATAATATTTTTCATAAGAACTATTTCTTACTAGGCATCAAAAACAAACCTATTTTATCCCTGTTATTATTCATGGTAATTACATATTAAATATTATAATTTAAAGATAAAATATAATAAAATTCAGTTTCACCAAAAATAAGAAACTTTCGTGCTAACACAAGTATAAAACACTTGTCATACATGACGTATTTAGGAAACAACCGAATACGACATACACGAAGTGATTTTTCAGAGGTTTGTTTCACAAATTGTGAAGAAACCGTGAATAGGCTATACATCGCGGACCCACGCAGTGTTGTGTGTGATACGAAGTGGCACGCGGCTCATATCTGAATATGAAGTGAGGAGGCATGAGTAGCATCCTGTTATTCTTTCTACTGTACTCGTGGTGCTCATGGCGAATAAGGGCCTGTGCATCGACGAGACTGTGGTTACTTCACATGTATCTGTAGATTACCGTCATTACTGTACATGTGCATTTTCACCCATAATTTTCCAAGTATCACAAACCAAACAGGACCTCCCAAGCTAACCAAGGGATTTTGGATGAATACGTATTTTCACAATTTAAACTTACCTACAATAGTGTCGTTGAATAGTCATTGTTGTTGTTTAAACTAATCTAGGATTGATTATTAATACGTGCGTCTTTTTCACACGTAGAAGCCCCGGGGAAGACGGTTAACAGGCACTCATCATGGTGGGCTGGGCGAAGATAGAATGAAGCCACGTCTACACGTCGATAACTCGCAAGCCAGGAGCAGAACTAGGCCTGTTAACGATTCGCGCTCTCAACTGCGAGGAGCATGTTTTCCCTCGAGTTCGCGCCGGCAGTAACTCACCCCGGGCTGCGGGCGTAGGCCGTACGCCGGCTTTCATTTGTTCCGCGGTCGTGTGCGGGCCTGACTGGCGAAGTGCCGCCCTCTAACACGCCCCCGTTGCCGAGCTGACTTGGTCAGTCCGTCTCTCTCTTTGGAAACCGGACATGGCACGCCCACGTGGTTCACTCGGGTCAAAACGTACCCTACAATGACTCAGTGGTACACCTAGTTTTAACTGAAATTAAATTAGAAATGAATATTCTTTCTAAATGAAAATTACTGGTAACCTATTCTATTTAACGCATTACATATCCAGCCTTTTAGGGTCTGTAAAGATAGGCATCGTTTATATAATTACATCTGCATAAAATGTAAAACACTAAAAAAAATGCAGATTGAACGCCACAGTGAAAGCGGTACACTGCCCAATCAATACATGACCCCCGTTGGCCTACCAGGCATGCCATGTCGGGCTCACGTATTCAGAGCCACGCGTACCTTCATTCTGCGCATGAAAGCAAGTATTACATTCAAATAAGCTTTCGTATAACAACATGGCAGGTGAAAGAGGTAAGACGTCTGTGGCGGTGAGAAAACTGGTCATTTTGCATTACCAAAGGGGCAAATCTCTGCATGAGATCGGCATAATTGTGGATCGCAGTCATTCTACTGTCCTGAATATCGTTTGTCGCTTTCTTCAGTACAGTGGAATAGAGAACAAAGAGAACCGTAGTTCCAGAAAAATATTCACAGTATTCAGACGAGCGATGGATTCGACGTCAAATATAGAAGAATCCCGCGTTATGTGTACCAAAACTTGCAAAGGAAGCAGAAGTCATCTTGGAGAAAAAAGCCAACCCAGATACCATGAGGAGAGTCCTTCGTATATAGGACTTCAATGGTCGAGTAGCGCGCAATAAACAATCTATCAGCAAGAAGAACAAACGTCTCAGGTTCCAGTTTGCCACATATCACGTTGATAAATCTTATGACTACTAAAAAACAGTAATATTTACTGACGAAAGTAAATTCAATGTGATTGCACCAAATGAGAAGGTCAGTATCTGGCATAAATCAAACATGGAGCTTGCATAAAGAAACCTTCGGCCGACGGTGAAACACGGGGAAGGTTCCTGATGGTATGGGGGTGTATGACGGCTTCGGGTGTGGGGAAACTCAATTTCATAGATTGTACTAAGGATCAAGATGCGTATTTGGACATATTGAGAAAATAATTTACACCGAGCGCAGATAAATTAGGCTTGTGGGAGTGTTTCAAATTCTACCAGGACAACGACTTGAAACATAAGGCACATAAAGTATGCATGTGGTTACTCTTTTACTGCCCCCATATACTCAACAGCCCTCCACAGTCCCCAAACATCAATTTCATTGCTTATTTGTGAAGAGTGTTAAAATAAAACATCCGCAAATATCCCATATCTAACATTAATGACATAAAATTTGCTCTTCAAACGGAATGGGATAAGATTGAACCTTCTTATTGTGAATGGCTGCTTCGATCTATGCCAGATAGGCTTACGGAGATGTAAAAGAACAGTGGTCGTCACACTAGATACTAACTGTCTACACATGATCTTCATTGACGGGAAATATAGAGACTGTACCATTTTCAATGGTGTGTACTTCTTGACTAAGAATGTAAAGGTTTTTGTTGCAAATTTATATAATTTTGTGAAAATATTTGCTTTTATTTATCTGTTATGATATGATTGTAAAACAATTTATTTACCAATACACCACTCGATTTTCATATCCAAAATAAATGTATTAATACAATAAAATATCATAGGATAGGTGTACCACTATCACCGTGAGGCACTGTATATTTACAGATCGGCTGTTTCCTGGCAAACTGTGTAAAAGAAACGATAACAATAAACTATAATCATTTATTAGTTTAATAAT
This sequence comes from Clitarchus hookeri, assembly GCA_002778355.1. Taxonomy (NCBI): domain Eukaryota; kingdom Metazoa; phylum Arthropoda; class Insecta; order Phasmatodea; family Phasmatidae; genus Clitarchus; species Clitarchus hookeri. The sequence continues at coordinate 106,328 of NQII01005148.1, read as the reverse complement.
TAAATATATATCATTATTGTTGTGGCACGCAACCACGACCACTGGGCAAGTGAGTGTTAGTGGTTAGCGGGGCACAGAGTGCTAATGGACTGCAATGAGAACTCTAATGGACTGTGGCAACAACGTGGGCGTGTGTGCGTGCGCACAAGCACCGGCAAGCCGCCGAGGGATTTCCTGGTCCGAGGCGCATCACTACTAAGAGAGCAGCTGGTAGTTCCTGTCTACCACTAGAGCAGAAATTTCGTGCTTTTGTACCGTTTAGAAGTGCTAAATAAAATCCGTACACACGCGATGCGTATCTTATTTTCATTGTTCCCCTAGCTTGCTCTCGCGTTAGAGTAGCTCGGTAGCTACAGTGGTGACCCCGACATGATCAGGGCAAGCACGAGTACCGGGTTCGTGACATGTGTTACGCGATAAAGCCGCGTGACTGCAGGTAGCAAACCGCTGTGCCAAACAGCCTGCCGCGAAGGACTACGGTGTAGAAACGTACAACACGTCCCCGCGAGCAGCGCCTCTTGAGTCCGTTTGAGTCCGTGCTGCGTCGCGTGCTCCTCCGCCAACCGTGTGTGTGAGCGAATAGAGCCTCAGGCATGCTGCAGGGACTCCACACGCACCGCGTTTCCCGCCGCATTCCCGCAGAGTAGAGTAGAGCACTTGCGAGTAGAGCGAGCTACCAACTTCTGCGGCACATCCGTCATCCGCGCCGCGCGCCACAAGGTAGCTCAGCTATCGATCATCCGTACCACCTACGCTCCTGCGATCAGTCACATACCAAATCTGTTTTCCGCGTCATGTGGAACTACCATGAATCGTCGCGTCAGTGAGTAGAAAGCATACAGTGGTTCCGAGACATTTCGGTTCATTTGTATCAGGTTACCGCGAACCATCGCACCTACGCCCGCGGTAGTTTTACTGTCGGTTTTGGAACACAGTAGCAGTCATGTCCAGCCCTCCGTCGTCAACTGTCTCCGTCGATCGCGTCGCTGTCCAGATCCCGCCTTTCTGAGCCCCAGACCCAGATATGTGGTTTGCACAGGTGGAAAAACAGTTCTCACTTGCTGGAATAACTTCCGACGAGACAAAGTTTAATTTTGTGGCAGGCAAACCAGACTGTAAATATGCTACTGAATTAAGTGACATTCTGATACGTCCTCCAGCTCAGGACAAATACACTAAACTCAAAAAAGAGCTTATTAAACGACTGAGGGTCTCACATGAAAAAAAATACAGCTGCTAGAAAATGAAGAAATCTGCGACCGAAGGCCCTCGCAGTTCCTACGGCAACTCTTAAAAATATTAGTAACAGTCGTCCCCGATGAGCTCCTCAATTCGTTGTTGCTGGACCGCCTTCCTACACCGACCCAAGCAATCCTGGCAACCCAAGTAACTTCCACCCTTGATTCTCTCGCTGACCTCACAGATGCCATTGTGGACACCAATCCGAGGCCGCAAGTGGCAGAATCCACATCACTTGGTGAAGTAGCTACAGCGTTACATAAGGAGATCACAGCAGTCGCAGCTTACCATGGTCAACATGACAGTCACCGGGACCGTTCTCCATCAACATCATCCCACCAGCATTCTTGCAGCAATAGTATACCTGGGGCTTGCTGGTACCATCGATGCTTCTGTAATGAAGCTCGGAAATGTGCCATGCCCTATACTTACTACATGGTAAACGACGGACTCGTTGATGGCAGCCAGTGACCCCACTCAAACTTCTAGTAGCTGACGTTTCATCATACACACAGGGACGAAAGTATAGTTTCTAGTGGACACAGGTGCTGACATTTTTGTTTTTCCAGGTGCTCGGTTACCAGGCAGGTGTCCGATGTCTAACCACACTCTTTTTGCAGCAAATGCCTCAACCATCGGAACTTATGGCTTTGTGACATTAACGCTCGACTTCGGAATCAGGCGCAATTTAGTGTGGCATTTTGTGGTAGCCGATGTGACTAAGCCGATTATTGGAGCAGATTTTCTCCGCTATTATGATTTCCTGGTCGATATCAATTACCGGCACCTTGTTGACAGAAAAACATCATCGGATGTGGACTGCCGCAAGGCCACGTGTGAATTCAACAGTATCAGGACAATTCATCAGTCAGTGCGCTACTCTATATTTGCTCAAAAGTTACGCTACCATCACTCGCCCATCTGGAACATTGCAGTCTGCCCTGCATACCACAATTCACAACATCAATGCCACCGCTGGGCAACCCGAGTACAGTAGGCCACGATGTCTGGCTCCGGATAAGATGCGAATCGCGAAGAAAGAGTTCGAAGCTATGCTCAAGCTTGGGACAGCTCATCCTTCTGACAGCTCATGGTCTTCGCTCCTGCACATGGTACTCAAGAAAGATGAGGAATGGAGGCCTTGTGGTGACCACTGCATGCTCAATGCTCGTACAATTCCAAACGTATTTCCAATTCCACACATCCAAGACTTATCCGACACTCTCCATGGCAAGGCTATATTTTCCGTTATTGACCTTGTCAATGCCTACAGTCAAATTCCTGTTGCCGAGGCAGATATCCACAAGATGGCAATCACTCTAACATTCTGACTCTATGAATTTCCCTTCATTTCTTTTGGGCTTCGCTATGCCGCACAGACATTTCAGAGATTCATAGATGAAGTTCTCAGAGTCCTAGACTTTTGTGTAACCTACCTTAACATCATCCTTGTGACTTAACGTAACGAAGCAGAGCATGGGCTGCATCTGGAGGATCTCTTTAAATGCCTTAGTATGTACAGTCTCCTTATCAACCCTTGTAAGTGTGTGTTTGGAGATACACAAATTATATTCTTAGGGCACAGCATCTGTGTTGATGGCCCCATACCTCTCCCAGAGTAACTAGATACAGTCCTACACTACAGCAGACCAAGAATTGCAAAAACGCTGCATAAGTTTACTGGCATGCTCAATTTATATCGTTGCTTCATCTCAAATGCTGCTGTGTCACAGACACCCTTGCACAATCTTCTCATAGGAAGCTTCTCATAGGTAACTTGAAGGGCTGTGTTATAATGATATGGACACCCACCAGTGAAAAGGCATTCGAAGAATGCAAGACCAGCCTTGTTAAAGCTTCCCTACTGGCTCATTCCATCCCGACTGCCCCCTTGGCGATGATGACAGACGCCTTGGACTTTGCAATCAGGACAGTGCTCCAACAGCATGTTCCAGGGGGTCGGCAGCCCTTAGTCTTCTTCTCGAATAAGCTCAGCCCTGCTCAGCATTAATATGGGGCTTATGATCGGGAGTTTCTCCTCATATATTCTGAAATTCACCAGTTTCGCCACCTGGTCGAGGGGAGTGACTTCATTGTTTTTTACAGAACACAAGCCCCTGATTTTTGCGTTTTCACATAGCCCAGACAGGTGCTCACCCATTTGTTCCACCATTAAGACTTCATTACCCAATTCACGACTAATATTCAGCACATTGCAGGTTCAGCAAATGTCTTTACTGACACCTTATCGAGGGTGGAGGTTGTCACAGCTACACTTGATTACCAGGCTCTTGCTGCTGCAGGGGCAGTTGATTAAGAATTAAATCAATACCTGCGGATGGATTCTGGCCTGCAGTTAACGAAGTCAAGCCTTCAATAGTCGCCATTCGATGTCTACTGCGATGTCCTCACCCCGACTGCGCGACCTTATATCACTGCTCCATTCCGCCAGAAAGTCTTCAATGTGGTCCATCAGCTGGTGCACCAAGGCATCAAAGCTACTACCATGTTAATCACTCAATGCTTTGTATGACAATCCGTTAATTCTGGCTGCCGGCGATGGGCATGTCCCTGCCTTCCATGTCAGCGTGCAAAAATTTCTCGGCATATATAACAAGTGGGCTTATTCCTACCACATTCTGCTCATTTCGACCATGTCCATGTCGACCTAATTAGTTCCATGCCAGTTTCGCAGGGCTTAGCTATTGCAGGACGATCGTTAACTCCCACACCAGGTGGCCAGAAAAAGGATCTGTGGATAACATCGAGGCCTCAATAGTGTCCCGAGTGTTCTAAACCACTTGGATAGCTCACTTTGGCATGCCACTACAGATCACAATGGATCAGGATAGGCAGCTCGAGTTTACACTTTTCAGGTACCTCAGTAACCTGACAGGCATGACTCGCTTGAAGACCACAGCATTACATCCTGCTGCTAATGGCATGGTCAAGCGTATTCATTGGCAGCTGAAGGCGGCCATACATTGCCACGTGACAGTGCGCTGGGTGGACATTTTATCCACCATACTCTTTGGAATGAGAGCAGCCTGGAGAAAGAACATGCCGCATATTCTGCTGACATGGTGTATAGGAACCCACTATGGCTGCCTGCATCATTTCTGGTAGCTCATCCCAGTTCTCAACGTATGGGATGGCACAGGTCTTATCAAAGAGTTACAGAAACACTTCTGTGACCTCCGACCTGTTGGGTGGCTCTCGGCATGGTGAAAGAAAGTAATTTGTATTTCAAGGACCTAGCAACAACAGAAGTCTTCATCCGTTGTGAGGTGCCAAAGGGATGTATTCAGTCTCCTTATAAAGGCCCCTTCCCAGTGCTGTGTCGGACGTCTAAGACTGCAACCCTCCAGATGAATGGTCACCAGGTCACAATCTCTATCGATTGCCTATCTATTTTACAGAATGATTTTGGTTACATCTCTAACCCAAGTAAGGCGCTGCTGTTTAAAATAGAAGCGAAACTAAAATGATAGTCTTCAATTCGCTGAACGATTTATGTACCTGAATAAGAATTGCTATATAAATAGTAGATAATTTCCCCAGTAGCATTTATTTCTGATTTGTAAAACTGCAGGGATATTAACTATCTATTATTCTTATTACAATAATCCCATTTCCTTGCAAATTTTAATTTTCCAAACTGCACTTTTTATTTCTGTAAAGTATCTTATAGTTTTTATATTAAAGATAACCCCAGGAACACAAAAACACGCATTTATGTATAAAAGGCGTTAATATATATAGTAGTCCTAATTATTATTTAGGTGCACATTTCAGCAGTTTTAATATTAGTTACAACAATTACGTATGTTCATAAAAAACAGCAATTCTCAGCCCATTTTAATTAGAAATGCGTTTGTTTACTGAGTCAACAGCCTGTTCTTGTATCGATCAGCCCCAAAAAAATGTAACCTTGTAAATAAGTTACTAATCTCGATCAATTAAACTGCTATTTCTCTCTACCAAATGAGGCAGGGAGTATGCGGATACAGCACTATGAATTTTTCTACCTGTGTCCTAAATACTCATAATTATTATTTACCATATATTACACGTTATGAATTGTGATGACAGCAAATTTTTATCGTTGGCATATTTCTTTCTGTTAAGTTAATTACGATATTATTCTTAGAGTAGCTCCCCACCCGTTGGCCAATGTGGCCAATGGTTGTCTCGATCAAACTTTACTTGTCTTCAGTAAGATCAAGAGCTCATTTTCGCACCTGAATAGTAGCTATTTTCTTAGCAAAATAGTCCAACCAAAACATTTTCCTTCTTTAAAAATTGTTATTGGTAGTCTGACAAAACACATTCGTGAAAATAATCGAACTGTAGTTTACGACGTGTAACTGCAACATGCCAGAGCGTTGACTGATACTGGTTTTAATTCCTAGTGCAACATGAAAACATTGATTTTTAGCGCATTTAAAACACAATGATAACTTGAAACGTTAGCCCGTTTCACTAATTCGTCGATCATACACAAATTAACGTAATTCATAGCGACTTCAACGTCACTTATTTCAGATGCAGAGTGCATTATTTGCGCAAAGAAATTGAACAAATATTCATTAGCATCTCTTCGATAAGTGAATTTTTTTGTTTTAATGGGTTTGGAAATACTTTGCGTATCTATGCCCAGTAAGACATGGTTGACATGCTTTAAAAGTATTTTTAATTGGCGCTAATTACGTACTATAGTCCTACCAGTCGTTTCGGGCCAGAGCTAATATGGGTTAAATGAGAGTGGTGGAGCGGTGATATGAAGATGGTTAGGAATTGAAAGTACCACTAGATGACCCACCAAAACCACTACAGTATCCGGCTTATACTCTGCACATAGGAATTCCCACCCGAAAAATGTCATGTTCACCGGTGCAGGCGATCGGATTGCGGACCTCAGCAGTTGTTGGTTAGATCAAGTAGCTCGCATATTTGTATAACAGTTGCAGGCACTGGGGAATTAGATTTAACGGGTTTCGACCTAGTTATTTGCCTAATTTTGGTGTTACAAATTATAAGCCATCCTTAAGGTATGGCTGTGTGCTATTTTATTGAACCATGAGAACGATGGTTAATAACCTTTAAGCCAACTCGCGAAACTTCATTGGGAGAAAATTAAAAAAAGTAAAATACGTTCCAACAAATATAAAACAGCTATCCTGGAATCATTGAAAACAATTTTATACTTGAATTTCACTGTCTTAACGGCGATTTTCATTGAATAACAGAAAATTTATCTGCCCCACGTATTGATTTATAGCGCAATACACCGATGTGTTAGTCAGTTCTTGGTGACTGCGATAGCAAAATGCGACAATTTTACGTGGTAAGGAGGCCATTGTACATTATTTTATGAAGATATAACTAGAGTAAACTAACACCAAAAAATAATTTTTGCATTTTCTATCAACAAGTAGTTAGAAGAACACTATTTAATACTTTCTGGAGTCATTCCTTGTCCACAAGTATCCCTTCAAAATTCATATTTACAGCACGCTTAAGGGTGCGATCTATGCCGTAAGTAATAACTACAAATTAATGTACCGCTCTAATTAACTAATTAATTCATTTAACGTTTTGTGCCAAAGGCATGAATTAAAAATTTCAGTTTGGCTTTCAGATTTGCATGTACTTAGTTGCTTTGCATTCGCTTCGAAGAAAGCTTCAAATTGATAGGACAGCTCAACATTCACTGAAAGTTTTGCATACGTAATTATTCCACTGGTTGGTACGTAAGTTGGATTTTCCCTCCAACTGGACTGCATATGGCCGCAAATGCTCACTGTCTAAGACACAGTATTACTCAGTTTTGAGCTGCACGACCCCAAGTGGGTTGAAACCCACTAAAATATGTAAATCACGTCATCCGTATCTTTGCCGTTGGAAAGTCTTTAAAATCAGACCGACACGTGGGGTACCAGGACGGAAGCGACGATGCGGCGTTCGCAGGGTGATCTTTTACAACACAATCAATTCGTGACTATAAATAGGATTGAAATATATGTGGGCTCATTCCATCTGGTATGTGACTACGACGCCAGCGTTACATTTAGTTGGAACCAAGCGTGCACGAGACACGGGTGAGGGCCCACGACGACTGGCGACAATTTTGGGCGTGCACGAAAATTTCCGGGCAGTATATATGTTGACTCCGATGTGATAGCGCACTGATTTCGGTGTCAAACGAAATATATCGTCAAGATAAGTCGATTTAAACTATTATAAATCAAGTATCTATTTCGTTACCTTCATTTAATTTCCATATCCCCAAGAAATTGTTACCCATTAACTCAGACCTATTCTCGCAATACCCACGGCTATGTCCCTGAGACAGCCATATCCAGATATTTTCTGTCCATAACTGTGTGAGTAAATTACGGTTTGTTTTGGCACGACAATCTATAGTGGTGTACAATTTAAATTAGCTGTGTTTAGCATTTCACTGACTGAAGTAGCGCATTCAGAACTACAGTTCTCGGACAGTTCTCGGAGTTGAATTGGGGCACTCGCGGGCAGTGGAAGAGAACACCAAGCACTGCGGGAGTGTTTGTCGTAGGATGTGTTTCAGGACGGTGAGGCGGCGGGGAGAGTACATACGCGTAGGAGTGTGTTTACTCCTCCAGCGACCCGGAAAAGGAGAAGGGAGAGTCCCGAGTGGGAGGAGAAAGGAAGGTATTGGGATCGACGTGAGCAGAGGCGCACAACCGGAGGATGAAAACACAATCGAAGAGGGAGAAATACTCTGCGAAAGCTCGTCTTCCTGGACGTCCATTAGCAGGAATCTCGTTTGTCTCTGGAAGTGAGCTTAGGTCGGATTTCGCAGAACGTGTTTTGTTGGACGCCTGTGTGGAAAAGGTGGAGTAAATTATATGAATGGTTTAGAGGAGCGTTCAGTTAGCACGTACTAGGAGGAATGTGAGAATGACGTATAAATAGATACTTCAGTTTACTCTCCGGGATTGGTGCGTATAAGAGAACAATTACTCTTCATTTTGAACTGCATACTTTCGAAATACTTCCTAAGTCCGCCTTCTGTATTTCTACGTTACAGGTATATTATTTTAGTGAAACTGAGTAAAGTTGTTAGAAAAATAATCGTTACTGTATATCAAAATCTACGTCACACCTTAAATCACACAAAAAAAGTAAAATAAACCACTTTATACGCCAAGTACATACGTAGGAAACAAAATTGCACTGTCTGATAACGTAAGTACTGAACCACGAAGAAACAATGCGACATTTACGAAACGCTGTAAATAACGAGAGTACGGGTTGGTATGCATATGATCCCATGTTGGTGTGATCGCACACCCGGCAGTGGCGCTGCAAACACCAACCAGCGGTCGTAGGCACTGGTGTGTAATCAAAGCCTGGGATAATAATCGAGTTGAAAACCTCAGGGTGGCCGTATCGCTGTATAGCCCACCGTGTGGATCGTTCGCACCATACTGTCCGATCCTGTTGGGAGCAGTGGATACGTAAAGGCACCCAGACACGGAGGACCGACTCAGGACGGACATGATTGACTACCACTGGAAGGGATCGATGGCTCGTACACTAGGAGCCGAGGAATCCCATGTGCGACCCGGTCCCAGATAACGGCCAGTGTTGGGGCTCCTGCGTGCCCACGAACCATTTCCCGATGCCTTCCAAAGTCGAATCGGTGGCACAGTGCCCATTATAGGTGCTGTCATTAATTCTGCAGGATCAGTGGCTCCATTTGCAGTGGCGAAGGGCCACAGCAATGTGGAATGCCACATACTGGCGATGCGTGTTGTTTAGTGATGAGTGTCGCTTCGTTATGGGGTCCGAGAATCATCGCACCCGGGTGTGGATGGCCCCTGGTGAATGCCAAAATTCCAACCTCACTAAAGAGCGGCACCCTTCCCCCATGGCAGGCATTAAGATCTAGGGAACCATAGCCAAACTATAGCAGATCCGATATTGTCATGTTACGTGCAGCATTCACGGCACAGCAGTATGTGGATGAGATCCTACGCCCACACTAGATACAATTTCTGACCGAGATTCCAGGTGCGATATTCCAGCAGGATAACACCCCACAGCACAGGGCACGGGTCGCCCAAGACGACCTCCATCATGTACAAACACTACCATAGCCTGCCCGCTCCGCTGATATGTCCACAATCAAGCATGTGTGGTTCCAGTTGAAAGGCCAGCTACCGTCGTGCCACAGTATCCGGTATTTGGCTCACACGTCCAACAACTGCGAGCCCGTCTGCCTCCGGAAAACATCCGGCATCTCATGGACTCCATACCAGACCGTCTTGCAGCATGTATCGAAGTGCGGAAGGGGGGTGGGGGTGGCGACTCACTATTGAAGATGACCGGACGGCATACCACAGATCCATATATAATTGTCCTGCGGCTCTGTTTTTATTGCGATCATGTGTATTACTAATCTGCATCACTACTTCTATAAAGTTTTAATACCATCCGATGCATACTAATTGCATGATGTTTTTATTGTCTGACTGTGTATATTTGAATTCACAGAATTTCCATTTTTATGTTTTTGTCTAGTTTAAAGATGATTAAATATACACATTTCAAAATGTGACTTCAAATTTGTACACATGCCACAGACCATTTATAGCATTCAACGCCCACCTAAGCAGAAAACTATTTCTACTCAGTTCCCCGTTTTATTTAATCTCTTCAAGTCACTATAATAGAGTTCAAGTCTAGCAGCGAGCACGCGATACACAAGTAGAGACAGATTCCATGCCAAAATACCAAGCACCTTCCATACAAAAACGTTTAAAACAGTATTTTTTGTGTCTTAATTTCCATGAAATTAAATACGAAATATGCAATTCAGGAACATAGCTATTTAACATCTTATATTTATGCAGAAAGGCTAATAGAAGAACGCGTGTCTTACTTATTAGGGAAATTAAATTTAGTTATGGAAAGTCACAAACATCGCTTATTCAGGATTTGAACTCAGGTCCTCATAAAAGCCCGTTTCAACAATAATGAGAATCTGTTTAACTATCAAAAATTTTTAATAAGTTTAAACATAGCTATGAAGATTTGTGCATATTGTAAGAAATAATTTAATAATAGTGAGTGTTGGTAAAACTACATATTTAAGGATGATTTGTATACGGTTCTACCTTATGTAAACCACCATAACTTGTCCCTCCATTGTGTTTATAAATATTAATTCATTTCACCCCTCCGAGTATTTTGAGATGAAGGGTACAGCGGAACCAGAGCACTAAAATTTGTCCCCAAATCTGCACTTCCTCCAACGCATTAATTCAGAATAAAAAAACACAAATCGTTTTCACCGACAGGCTGTTTTGCCATCATAATCATCTTCGTGAGAACATTTCTTCTCATCTTCTTTATCACCACGTACATTATGGTTCCGCTTTCATCACTTCTGCCTGCTAGCGGCCGAGGAGGATTAAGAATAACTGGAGAGTAAATGCGTTTGTTGGGGGTGAGGCCGGCCGGAGGCAAATAAGGGATAAAAACAGAGAGGAGGAGAGCGAATTTCTAGCAAACACAGCCACTTTGTTGTTGCGTCTTGAGAAGCATGTTCATTTCCTGCACCGCATACGGCTGTACAAATAGTTTGGATTCCCAACCAGAAGTCACTTTCCGCAGATAGAACTTAGAATTATTTCGTTGTAAATTTCACCTTGGGGCGGACATAAACACTATAGTAGTTAATACAATTTGTTTGTTTTCTGGTGTGAAACTAACGGCTTGAAAATGTACACATTTCAGTTATGTTGTGTGGTATGTAAATCATCACCTCGTTGATTTAAAATTTAATAAAATCATAATTAAATTGAATTAAGTACTGTTTGGCAAAAAATATGAACAATCCTAATTAACTGAGATAAAACCAAAAGCTGCTTTATTTATGGATTTCCTAAACGCGATGATTAACGGCAGCTCTTGGAAAAACGACTTAAAGAAAAAACTAGAGAGCAATTCCGCATCACTCATTATGCACAGTCAAGTGGATCTCGTATTTGATTAAGGTCTGAAGATATCCCTTCAATTTTCTCATGATCCTTAGCTGACATCCCTATGGTAGTTGCTTCAATAGTTGCAGTATTTGCTGGGACAATGCAACAGCGTCAGTAAGTGCATTACAATTCAACCTGAGAAATGAGATGTGGTTTTTTTATGTAAGTTATATATTGATAAAAAAAATTAGCAGGCATAAATTAACATGAGCATAAATATTCAATGGAATATATATATATATATATATATATATTCCATTGAATATTTATGCTCATGTTAGCTCATGTTAGCTCTACCACCCCTCAATGTTTGTCCCATGATTTTAGAATCATCCTGTATATATATATATATATATTTATATATTGATAAATATATTGATATAAAAATTAGCAGGCACAAATTAACATGAGCATAAATATTCAATGGAATGTACATATATATAAATATTCCATTGAATATATAAATATATATATATATACAGGATGATTCTAAAATCATCGGACAAACATTGAGGGGTGGTAGAGCTCACTAAAACAAACTATTATTGTATAGGAATATATGGGCGGGAGTGATGCGTTGAGGCACAAACACAAAAATAACACATGAAATGCAACATAGTGTTTATTTACAACGTCACCACTAAATGCCTTTTTGCAGCAATGTTTATAATAAATGCTCAAAATTGCTACCACCGACAGTAATGCATGCTTGGTAGCGTCGGTGGAGTGATTGGCGAACAGATTCAAATACACCGGGTATTTCACGCATGCGTGCAGCCGCACAGGATATTCGAGCGACGAGGTCTTCAATGGAATCAACTGGAGTCTCGTAAATGAGGACTTTNTGCGTGCAGCCGCACAGGATATTCGAGCGACGAGGTCTTCAATGGAATCAACTGGAGTCTCGTAAATGAGGACTTTCAAATGCCCCCATAGGACAAAATCGAGACTCGATAAATCTGGCGATCGTGGTGGCCGTTAATGTGTTATGTNAAATGCCCCCATAGGACAAAATCGAGACTCGATAAATCTGGCGATCGTGGTGGCCGTTAATGTGTTATGTTTTTGTTTTTGTTCCTCTACGCGTCACTTCCGCCCATATATTCCTATACAATAATTGTTTGTTTTAGTGAACTCTACCACCCCTCAATGTTTGTCCTATGATTTTAGAATTATCCTGCATATACACACACGTTGCATTATAAGCATATAGTGCTAAACATCCATAGAATAAAATGTTCACTTCCACAGATTTTCATACATTATATTCTTTCGGGCACGATAAAGAGTTCTTTGGATGTTGCTTAATGTGGTATGTTGTGTAGCCAAGATCTTGATCAGCTGACGTGAGGCAGCTGGATAGAGTTTAGCTATATTGCTGTTTATATTTGCTTTAAACAGCTTCCTCACGTATTTTACGATTGAGGTAGTGTTTCATTGCAATATCATGCAGTTTAGAGCCGGTGTTATTTGACCATTACCATTAAGCGCAAGTCAAGATTAGAGTATTAATTATATCCAATTTTTAGTAGAATCACTACTAAAATGGTTTATTATTTCGTAGAAAATTTTTGCCTTTTGTTTAATGACCTTACAAAAAGCCTGTGAAGTTTGGTATAGCCATTTACATTTACAGATAGCTTATAATGCTTATTTTGTTCTAAAATATATGTATTTTTTACAGCAAAAGATGCAGTAAATTTCCACAGTTATACATGATCGAAGATATGTAAGCAAGTGTTGGCATGAATAAGTATATGCTTTTACAGAATATTTACAACACGACCATATTTATTTAAAACTATCAGTTACCAGCACTTTGGCTAATACAAAATCGAAAAGAATAACAGACATCGTATAATAGATATACAAAAGTCAAATAATGATCAGAAACAATGATCAACATCAGTAACTGTACAAATACAGGAATCAAATNAATAGATATACAAAAGTCAAATAATGATCAGAAACAATGATCAACATCAGTAACTGTACAAATACAGGAATCAAATATTACATTCAAGACGAGCACTAATGCTCTCTAACTAAGGCCACAGTAACACGGAACACAGAACTACATCGTTCAAACATGCTAATTGCCATGCTTCACAGAACTACATCATTCAAACATGTTAATTGCCATGCTTGTGGTTACATGGTCTCCAAAGTTTTTTCCGATCACAGGTTCTTCAAAGTAAAATGCATGTGNAATAGATATACAAAAGTCAAATAATGATCAGAAACAATGATCAACATCAGTAACTGTACAAATACAGGAATCAAATTTTACATTCAAGACGAGCACTAATGCTCTTTAACTAAGGCCACAGTAACACGGAACTACATCATTCAAACATGCTAATTGCCATGCTTGTGGTTACATGGTCTCCAAAGTTTTTTCCGATCACAGGTTCTTCAAAGTAAAATGCATGTGATAGTAAACAAGAAAGGCTTTTCTTCTGCTTTGCTCTTCGACGGCTTACTTTAAAGTAGATGAACAGTGATAACTGAAGATGGGATTTTCTGCATCCGTTGAAATATATAAAATGCCAAGTCAGTTAGCGATATACTGTGTACTGCCCCAGTCGAAATAGGCTTAAATGTCTTCTTAAATTTTGAAAAAAATAATCATCATTATTAAGGGATGGAAGCGATTATAAATAATTACGGGAGGGTGTTTTGGTTATGATTTAATATTTTTTGCATTAATTTACAGAGGTCTAAGAATAAATTTCACTTTGATAACAATTTAATTGAGTATATTTTAATACGTCTGCGATAACATATTTATAATCACAAGTTCATTATTTTTTTAGTGCAACCACTCCACAGAGAATAAGCAGAAGTGTGTAGCTGCCGCTGCCGTGAGCTGCTGAAACATTTCCTAAATTTAACACGTCGTCAAAAGGTAAACACAAGGAGAAATGCTTTGAGAGAGGCATATAAATAACATTTGTGACTTCCTCTCCACTTAATGCGTTCTTTCCCCCCACCTAAATTAAAAAATAAAAAGTTACACTTAGCTGCTTTTTCCTCTGCATATTTGCAGAAATTATCAGCAGCATATAATAATAATTTTAAGATATAAAAACATTTCAAATATAGAAAAAAATTAATAACGGCTTCATTGGCAGAACGGTTTGAAGATTTGACATAAGAATTTTTAAGAGTTTTGTTGAGTAGTTTCTGAGGGGTAGCGAATTTAGTTCTAAAGATTTTTCGGCAGCGCGAGGTCAACTATAGACGTTTTCGTTTTCTTCCAGCGTAGCAATCGGGGAGTGCACGCTGATAGCCTGGGTTCGTTCCGCTTTGCAGCCTGCCCTACACCATACCCTCTCCAGGTATGTAACTAAATACATCCTTCTTTATATCGACGTCAGTCATTCAATTATAAATGCTTCGACAGCTTTCTAAAGTTGGTTTTATTGTTGCGTGTATATTTTCGCGTCAACTGACTGCATCGCATGCAACATCTTTGTCCCCCTTTTATAGCAATGTGTGTGTCGCCCTGAGTTCCAAGGAGCTCAGTACGCAACGCATAACTGGGCGACCTCACGGATGGTTCAATGAACACCGCAATTCTCGATGCAGCCGTGATACAGTGAGTCATAAAAATGTCCTCTTGGGATGACAATGAATTATGCTTTTTCCCGGGAGGCAACGCAACCGTGCCCTTGTAGGTATTTTGGCGTATATTTTCTGATCAGCTCTTCGTGCTTACTGCGCCCAGCAGCTGTCACGTCGAATTGTCACGCGACGAGTACTCATCATGCTACACAGTATCTTTTATGTCACTGAGCACTGTAGTCTAAGGTGAATATTTGATTACAATAGCGACAATGGTGACGATCTGGCGATAAAATCGCTCTTAAAGAAGATGAAAATTACATAGCAGGGGCAGTAAATACTACTGCCGTCGATTAAATTTAAAGGAACATTCTCGTCGCAGGAAATATTAAGCTCTTATAACCACTATCGACCTTCGAATTAGTTGACAACTATTCCAAATCTAGAATAATTTCTTGAAGTGCGAAGAGCAACAAAGTTATGGACACTTACAACAGTATACTGGCGGATTCAGGAAGGAGTTGTATTATTCGATGAAGGAAGCGGATTAACGATTCTAAGGAACAAGGATCATATAAACACAGGTATAATATTAACATCTGTTATCAAAGAGATACAGTAGTGTGCAACTCGTAGTAGTTTTGTGGGATAATAAGATAATTTTACTTTCTGGGTGACGAGGTTGCTGGTGATAGGCGATGCTGTGTAGAAGGCGGTATAAACATGAGGACATTGTAGAAGGTAATTTGACTGCTGTTATAATTATTTATTCCAACTAATATATACCACATATTACGCTGACAAATTTTGAATTGAACCATCGCATTACGGGAACTCTTACTCACTAAGGTGGGGACCACGGTGGCTGAGCGGTTAGCCTGCTCACCTTCCACCAAGGCGAACCAGATTCAATCTCCGGCCGGGTAACTTCCGGATTTTCACATGTGCGAATCGTGCCGGACGATGCCGCTGGTCGGCGGGTTTTCTCGAGGATCTCTTGTATCCATCGCCCCTTCATTCCGGCGTTTCTCCATCCTCACCTCGCTTCACCCTCATTGGCTCTCAAGACCTCGCTTTTAAGAACAGCCCAAACCTCTGCACACACTCATTAATGTGTATTAGAATAATCTCCATCGAGAAGTCAGGCTACTGCTAACACACTTTAAGAAGTTCTCTTATCTTTACAGAGTCTTTTTTTTTTAACCAGCTGTAAGATGGTTCATAATGCTTCCAACATACAATTTCTGTAACAAAACACTCGGAGAGTTTACCGACCAGTATTCATGTTACTTCCTTTACACTTATTTTTATACTACGTCACAATTTCGTACTATGTTCAGAATACCTCTGTAACCGTCTGGAATAAGAACCTTGATTAGAATCATGCCTTGTAATAGTGTTTTCTCCTCTCTGTATACCGGGTTTCCCTTCTGAAACACTGTGTATGTTTATGTCTGGTCGCTATGATCTGTTGCTATGAATAATTTTTTTTACTCTAGATTTCCAAGGACTTCCGCAGGTTACTGCTCCTACATACAGTATGCAACCTGTACATAATTTATCCAAAAGGAAAAATTTCAATCATAAAAACAAATATGATATTCGGTCCAACGTTTATACTTAAAAATAATTGTATTATTTATGCAATTTTTGAAAACTTTTTTTATGTATATAGATTTACGTTGGCTGAAACGACCGTATAGTAACTGGGCGCTAACAACAAATTAATCTCCAAACGAATTCTACATTAATGGAGACACTAGTAGAGGCTAAGAATATGTTTCCCGATAGATTCTTATTGTGGTTTTACCCTTAAAATAAATAATGAAAAAGTAAATTATACAAATCATGGTTTTTAAAAATTATTACTGTTTTGATACGATTCTATTTGTATTCATGTTTTTCATAATGGCCACCACCTTAGAGTGTCCATGTTTAAGCAGAGATATTGGTGTGTGTAAATGTTTGTGAATACTCATAAAATCACATTTCGAGTCACTTAGTTCTTAAATTTTTATTGTTGACTAAACCATACAAACTTATAAACTTTCTGTGCAGTTAGGCAAAGACGATGTTTTCTGCCACTACCATAACATCGGTTACGTTCCGTGAAACAGTAATTTTAATAATAAACATTTTTTGAAATTTTTTTTTCACAAATAGGAAATGAGAAATCTTAGCACATATTCCGCGAATTTATTGGCTTTATTCAAAACAATAAATATTTCGATAATACAAGAACAATGGCATGAATTTATTTATTAAATAGCTTTATTCAACATGTATCACTAAGCGTTGTAGTGTGATGTACTTAAGGAATTATCAAGGACGATTCCTTCGTTTAGTGTCATTTTAAGAAATATCGTGTTAAAATATACTAATTCCTCATTAAATAGTGACTCGGAAGCGTATGCCAGCCAACAATTTTGTGTGTTTCAGATATTGCAAATGTGTGTATTAGTCACGCAGTACATGCAGGGTTACGTGAAAAATTATTTGATACGAATAAATGGTTCCTTGTAGTCATGTGTGTCAAAATAAATTGAAAATACTTTGTCGATATTCAAATGCATAAATTGTTCAATATTATTTTAATTTGACAACAAGGTTCGTTCAAGTAAACATATTCTATACATATAAATAATACTTAATTAACTTTAATAATCTGAAGATATTAACCTCATTGCCTGTTTATGCAGATAAGTAATTTTTTAAGTTAAAGTTACTTCAAAGAATCAAAACAAATTCGAAAACTAACTTTGGCTTTAATAAACGAATCATTTTCCTCCGCGTAATAGTTTTGCTTTCGTTTTTTAAGCAGTTCATTTTAATTCGTGTACACTATAATAAATCTGTTTTGGCGAACTTATGTATAATATGCCTGTTTGATATTTTCAAATGGCGGCAGATATAATCTCTGTATTAGTTTTGTTGAAATCGAAAACATCGCGAGCAGTACTTTTATCAATTGGCTATTATTCACCTCGGTGGATCGTGCGCTCGCTTTCCTGCAAGAAATCAGGAAATATTTGGTAACTTTTCCGAGTTGCCTTTCCGGATTTTTTTTTTTCAGAGACAGCTGCGGGTTTTTTAATGAAAGTCTTGAAACATTCGTTTATTAAAAATGTTCCAATGAATCAACTGTTGTTGTTAAACCGACCGCTTTTTATGATTTTCGTCTAACCGTTTGACGGAGCGAACAGCGGGAAATAGTGGAGGCTAAAAAACCTAAAACAAACCTTACTTAAGCAGCACACACGCCCACATATGAACTCAAGGTGGTTTAAAACAGTTCAAGCACAAAGAAGAATTCATCAAAACTGGTAATTAAAAAAATTACACGAATGTTTTCTGTTGAGTACTTTATTGAGTCAATATAATAATGGACTATTAATATAAGTATATTCCCTTGTTTGACTGCGCTTGTTTCGGACTTTATTATTATGAGGACCGTGACGAGGGTGGTGGCTTTAAAGGCCCTGACATTGTCTCCAAAAATTTAGACTATTTTTAACCTTTTAACAAAGGTTTTCTTTGGAGGAGGGGGTGCCAATATATATATACTTTAGGATTGTGAATGCAAGGGAGGGTGAAACGGGAGATCTCCGAGAAAACCCGCCGACGAGCTGCATTGTCCCGCACGATTCCCACTTGTGAACATCCGGGAGTGACCCGGTCGAGGATTGAACCCTGCTCACTTTGGTGGAAGGCGAGGAGTCTAACCACTCATTCACTTCGGCCCCGGGGGAAGGGGGTGGGGAGTGTCTACATCGGACGGTGGGCGACATCAACGGCAAAACCTTCGCATACGACATTATTAGATTACCGAATAAGTATATTTTCTTCCTATACAGAGTATGTATTTACTGAAACGTACGTACAGGTGACGGGGTTCCAGTCTTGGGGTCTTCGGTTCGAACCTGGACTCTGGCGCGCCGATTTTATTTATGAAGTGCTGTGTGGCGAATGCTGTCTTGGTGTGGGATCACTTAAATAACTAATAATCTTGTCTTTCACTCACTATGTTCTCGTAGCATTTTAACACACAAGGGTAGGAGCAATTAAAATAATACATGAAGGTTTTTTTTAAATATTTATAGTACTTAAGAAAAGCGCTATCGTTCAACATGGTGAATTTTCAAAATTTANCATGAAGGTTTTTTTTAAATATTTATAGTACTTAAGAAAAGCGCTATCGTTCAACATGGTGAATTTTCAAAATTTAACACAGCAAAATTACTTTATATTTACAGTACTAAAAAAATTTATATTTGTCATAATCATTATTATAGTGGCGTTTTAGTCGGTTGCCACCAGTTAAAAATTTTTCTCTTCACACACCAAGAATACGTTGCTTTCTAAAATTTTCGCAACGTATGTAAAAATAATATCTTTGCAATAACTTGAAAAATAAACGTTTCCCCAATTAATTTGAAAATAACCATTAACGAAAAGNTAATATCTTTGCAATAACTTGAAAAATAAACGTTTCCCCAATTAATTTGAAAATAACCATTAACGAAAAGGATTTACACGGATTCCCACAAAATTTAAAATATGCTTTTCATCTATACGTGAATCAAATATTAATCAGTTTCAAAGCCTATGGCATTTTCCAATTAAAATCAATGAAACAATCAGTTAATATTATTTTAATCCCTGAAACCATAACAAGAGTATAAATAAACAGAATATACCTATGAAGGCAAAACTTATTTTAAGTAAGTGTTTAAAATTTTTGGCGTCATTTTGGAACAGAAAGATTACCTATGTTTGTTAGATGTTTAGTATACTTACTCTCATAAGAAAAGGCATTTTAGCATAAAGCCTTTATTATTAATTTGAAAATATTTAAGAATTTAAATTTTCCGATAAATAGTGGTAGTAGTGCTACATATATAGTAATAGTTTGTACGCCTTGAAATATTTTGAATCCGATAATTATTTTTAAAACAATATTATTGTTTACTCGTTCAACCAATTTCTCACCAATGTATAATGCAGTCTTATTAAATTCCTATTGGTGAAAGTATGTTATTAAAATGATAGTGTTTATCATTTAAAATTAAGGTATAAACAAATACTCTCATCATTATTGACCATGTAACTTTGACAGCTGTGTTTCTTTGTGGTAGGTCAATGTTGTGTACATGCGCAGAAGACAAATAATCGGTCTAACTCATCTTTAGTCTACGTTTCAACTGTTTTAACTAGTTATACTTATTTTTCTCCAGTAAACTGTTCTTGAATATCAAAACCGATTTGTAATAAGGGGAACATACCTTATGGAGTACATGTCTCATGTAGGCCTACGAATATATCAGCCAGAAGTCTGAGGATGTCACTGGCAACATTATATTATTTACTAGTAACATGCATTCACTATACTTCCTTGGAGTGCTACGAGATTGAAACATGGAACGCTTATTCCGAGTCCTACACAAAAAAATTCATTCGTGTATTGTGAAATTTAAAGATCTAGTACAACTAAACTGTTTAAAAAATACGAAGGTAAAAACATTTGACAATGTTCAGAGTGACATGTGGTCCACAGTAAGTTTTAAAGGTTGCCAACACACAAATATGTTTTCTCTACTTGGCGAATGAGGTGACGAGCATCCTATTTTTCCTGCATAGGGAGGTTGGCGAAGTATTCGACATCCACATTACTTCCTACGGAGAGCAAGTCCGGATATGCTCCNTTTCCTGCATAGGGAGGTTGGCGAAGTATTCGACATCCACATTACTTCCTACGGAGAGCAAGTCCGGATATGCTCCCTGTAGAGAATGTTTTTTTATAGATATATCAATAAAACACCAGTTCGTCTTCTTTTCCTATCACATTCCAGCCCATGTGGAGCTATAATGCTCATTTCAAGTAGAGTAGTAACGGCACGCTATAGTAGAATGCCTTATCGCGACTATATACGACGCTATGATCTGAATAATATTCTTTATCAATGCAGCTAATAATCATGGACATTTAAGCAGTAACCCTGTAATATTGTGATATAATACTAGGTATGGACATATGAACTACGAAGTATNCATGAAGGTTTTTTTTAAATATTTATAGTACTTAAGAAAAGCGCTATCGTTCAACATGGTGAATTTTCAAAATTTATCACAGCAAAATTACTTTATATTTACAGTAATAAAAAAATTTATATTTGTCATAATCATTATTATAGTGGCGTTTTAGTCGGTTGCCACCAGTTTAAAATTTTTCTCTTCACACACCAAGAATACGTTGCTTTCTAAAATTTTCGCAACGTATGCAAAAATAATATCTTTGCAATAACTTGAAAAATAAACGTTTCCCCAATTAATTTGAAAATAACCATTAACGAAAAGNTAATATCTTTGCAATAACTTGAAAAATAAACGTTTCCCCAATTAATTTGAAAATAACCATTAACGAAAAGGATTTATACGGATTCCCACAAAATTTAAAATACGCTTTTCATCTATACGTGAATCAAATATTAATCAGTTTCAAAGCCTATGGCATTTTCCAATTAAAATCAATGAAACAATCAGTTAATATTATTTTAATCCCTGAAACCATAACAAGAGTATAAATAAACAGAATATACCTATGAAGGAAAAACTTATTTTAAGTAAGTGTTTAAAATTTTTGGCGTCATTTTGGAACAGAAAGATTACCTATGTTTGTTAGATNAAAAACTTATTTTAAGTAAGTGTTTAAAATTTTTGGCGTCATTTTGGAACAGAAAGATTACCTATGTTTGTTAGATGTTTAGTATACTTACTCTCATAAGAAAAGGCATTTTAGCATAAAGCCTTTATTATTAATTTGAAAATATTTAAGAATTTAAATTTTCCGATAAATAGTGGTAGTAGTGCTACATATATAGTAATAGTTTGTACGCCTTGAAATATTTTGAATCCGATAATTATTTTTAAAACAATATTATTGTTTACTCGTTCAACCAATTTCTCACNACGCCTTGAAATATTTTGAATCCGATAATTATTTTTAAAACAATATTATTGTTTACTCGTTCAACCAATTTCTCACAAATGTATAATGCAGTCTTATTAAATTCCTATTGGTGAAAGTATGTAATTAAAATGATAGTGTTTATCATTTAAAATTAAGGTATAAACAAATACTCTCATCATTATTGACCATGTAACTTTGACAGCTGTGTTTCTTTGT
This sequence comes from Clitarchus hookeri, assembly GCA_002778355.1. Classification (NCBI taxonomy): domain Eukaryota; kingdom Metazoa; phylum Arthropoda; class Insecta; order Phasmatodea; family Phasmatidae; genus Clitarchus; species Clitarchus hookeri. The sequence goes on along the minus strand of NQII01005148.1, from coordinate 84,305 downwards.
GGTAGGTCAATGTTGTGTACATGCGCAGAAGACAAATAATCGGTCTTACTCATCTTTAGTCTACGTTTCAACTGTTTTAACTAGTCATACTTATTTTTCTCCAGTAAATTGTTCTTGAATATCAAAACCGATTTGTAATAAGGGGAACATATCTTATGGAGTGCATGTCTCATGTAGGCCTACGAATATATCAGCCAGAAGTCTGAGGATGTCACTGGCAACATTATATTATTTACTAGTAACATGCATTCACTATACTTCCTTGGAGTGCTACGAGATTGAAACATGGAACGCTTATTCCGAGTCCTATACAAAAAAATTCATTCGTGTATTGTGAAATTTAAAGATCTAGTACAACTAAACTGTTTAAAAAATACGAAGGTAAAAACATTTGACAATGTTCAGAGTGACATGTGGTCCACAGTAAGTTTTAAAGGTTGCCAACACACAAATATGTTTTCTCTACTTGGCGAATGAGGNTATTTTCTCTACTTGGCGAATGAGGCGACGAGCATCCTATGTTTCCTGCATAGGGAGGTTGGCGAAGTATTCGACATCCACATTACTTCCTACGGAGAGCAAGTCCGGATATGCTCCCTGTAGAGAATGTTTTTTTATAGATATATCAATAAAACACCAGTTCGTCTTCTTTTCCTATCACATTCCAGCCCATGTGGAGCTATAATGCTCATTTCAAGTAGAGTAGTAACGGCACGCTATAGTAGAATGCCTTATCGCGACTATATACGACGCTATGATCTGAATAATATTCTTTATCAATGCAGCTAATAATCATGGACATTTAAGCAGTAACCCTGTAATATTGTGATATAATACTAGGTATGGACATATGAACTACGAAGTATGATATTTTAAAAATATATTCTGGAATTGGGATACCTAGGTTTAATTCTGAGAATACTTCCTGCAACTGTTTTCGTCATCGAAGTAAATAAATTTAAAGGAACCGTTAATAAGCTGGGACTTACGGCTGCACGAAGCAAGTCCCGTGCATGCTATTTGTAACCAGAAAATTTTGCCATTTTCCCAGTAAACTACTTGTTATCTACTTCTGCTTCCATTTTTGCGTCACTATAGACAGGCACTTTTACACCAANTAATATTTTAAAAATATATTCTGGAATTGGGATACCTAGGTTTAATTCTGAGAATACTTCCTGCAACTGTTTTCGTCATCGAAGTAAATAAATTTCAAGGAACCGTTAATAAGCTGGGACTTACGGCTGCACGAAGCAAGTCCCGTGCATGCTATTTGTAACCAGAAAATTTTGCCATTTTCCCAGTAAACTACTTGTTATCTACTTCTGCTTCCATTTTTGCGTCACTATAGACAGGCACTTTTACACCAAATGTGTGCGCGTTTGTGCGTGTATGTGTGTTTTGAAAAATATTTCTTATTTATTACCTGCAATAATACGTGCGCAGTAGTCTTTAAATATTTGAATGTATATTCTTCTTTGTGTTTTTGTATACGTACATTTATACATGCGTAAATTATGACGCTGTGACTAGTTATAATAACCCATTACAACAATTGGGTTTTATTAATTTGGTTTAGAACAATATTATAATAATTGTATTATTGAGCTTTGTATTCACCCAAGCCCGCAGTGAAAAAAGGAAATATTCAATTGCTCATATGAACTGNAATAACCCATTACAACAATTGGGTTTTATTAATTTGGTTTAGAACAATATAATAATAATTGTATTATTGAGCTTTGTATTCACCCAAGCCCGCAGTGAAAAAAGGAAATATTCAATTGCTCATATGAACTGTAAAACTGACGTAGTGTAGCGAATTAAGTAAACAAGTACAAAATGCAGGCACAGTAAATAGTACAATTAAGATTGCGCTAAAAAAATATCAATTACTAAAACGGTATATAATTAATTAATGGTTCTTGGTCACAGTAATTAACTGCCGATAATTAGTACGGAAAAGCAATTCTGGCAACAAAGCTATTATGTACACTTTTGCCTTACGATGGATNGATCGGGATTAATGTAACCTCGTGAATGCGAGAAGGACTTACACGACCAAATAATCTGAGTTGTCGAATACCCCCAGCTACCTATAGAGCACACCACGCTGCCTTAACTGTTTTGTTCGCGTACCGACTGTGCGAAAGACAATACACGACGATTCATTTTGTAAACAGAGGAGGGCGTGCAGTTAAATATGCACAGAAACTACATAAAAAGGTCATGCATCAATTTGTCACCAGAACCGCTTCATAGCATGCAGAGTAGGGTAGTGATATGTCAGACTGCCCTTATATATTGTAGACCTGGTAAGTAGGATACCGCTAGTTTAAGGGTATTTTACGAAAGTTTAAATTGTTGTACTAATCTTTACTTGTTTCAGCTAGTTACTTCAGAATGTAATATATTGTACAGCCTGATATGTCAGTATATGGAATAATGACGGCTAACACATTTAATCAAATATATTTGCTTTGTATCGCGATATTTATATAAGTTTGGAAGAGTCGTAAATCCTTTGCCCCAGACTTCCCCAAATCATTATACTAATAACGATAGTGCGGCGTCCTTTATTCTCGTTACTTTGGGCCGCGCAGCGAGACGTCCAAGAAACGACTTAACGCGTGTTCTCCCGCCGAGCTGCCCCNTTAACGCGTGGTCTCCCGCCGAGCTGCCAAAGCTCGTTCGATGACGATAGGGCGTATCTACGGACATAAGAGGGTGAGTGACGTTATGTGACGAACTACCTAATATTGGATATAGGCGTCTGGTGTGGGAGGTACCTCGGAAATTAGAGTGAGCCTCGAGTCGGAATAACTAGTTTTGATTTGTTTGGGATTAGGACCGTCAGCTGAGCAATAGCGAGTAAAATGTAATTATTGTAACATGTTGATTATTACCATATACAATACTAAAGCTAGATTGAGTAACTTATTCACTAACCCTAAGTCAGCCCCATTTATGGTAGAGTTTGCAAATAGAGTTTAAAGAGAGCAACAAATAAGAGTTACAACAATGTGTTGTCGTTACTTTCTGCTGCCTCAATGTGTATTCTGTACAGTGCAAAATACACTCAGTTCATAAGAAGTATATACTTTATGGTATACATGCATATGCAGTGTGTATATACAATGCATAAAAGGTAAAACTATGACATAAAATTACATTTTATTATACACAGTACATGTACAAGAATTACATTTTTTATAGTCACCACTAGCTATTTTACAGTTCATCTGAGCCTACTCGATTTGGCTTCTTTAACACTAAAAATCTTGTTATTTGTCTGCAGACAGCTTATGACCATAGTGATATCTTTGTTATCTTCGGACGTTGAGTGCCCCGACTTCAGATACGGGAAAAAACATGGATATGTGTGCTTTTTAGGCGTATGCTAAGTTGGTTCAGTTTGTAAGTCTCCACGGACAAACGCGGAACATTAAATGAAACTAAAAACATCAGTTCCATGTAAAGCTAAGCCGTGTCAGAAATTTCCTATTCAATAATAAAACACTTGAGATAACTTTTTGTTACATCACGTTTGCACGAAATATCACTTTCTTTATTAATGAGTCCGCATGTGGAGTACCTCATTTATAGGGTCTGGTGTATAGAAGAGTTGATAATCTGGCCCAGCTCCATCTCTCAGTGTACAGCTTATCTGCTCTCCACCTGCAAAATTGCTTTATGCTCCACCGATTTACTAAATATTTTACTTGAGACAGGTGTCGGATATTGCATATACACACCACGGCGAGAATTATAAAATAAACCTACTGAAAATGTGTGTCATTGCAGTAAAATTTTGACAATAAGTATTATCTGTTGACACAAATTTGCAATCTGAATGAATTAAACGTATTCTAGTTTTTATTTCGCCATTCTGTTCACGAAATTCATTTTGAGATAATTCAGATTGAAAAAAAAAAAGTATGATATTATCGCTTCCATTATGTAGGTACCACAGCGCTAGGAACCATTAAATGTCATAGTGGAAACTAATAACATTACGTGTTAAACCACCGAGACGCCTAGGCCCTGGAAAAGAATTAAATAATTTTGAAATCAACTTTTTTTTAAGGTACAAGCAATGTGAAAAATTTTCCATTTATTACTTGTGCGGCAGAGATTGCCAACACATGTAGCCTAGTTTTTCCGTCTATCTTCATCGTACTTCACATTATGCCAAGTAAAACGCCAATGAGTGCAGATTGGCTTACAGTCATAATATCGTCTTGGTACGGCATGGGAGGGGGTGTTAGATAATGAACGCAAACTATAAACTTTNATTACGTGTTAAACCACCGAGACGCCTAGGCCCTGGAAAAGAATTAAATAATTTTGAAATCAACTTTTTTTTAAGGCACAAGCAATGTGAAAAATTTTCCATTTATTACTTGTGCGGCAGAGATTGCCAACACATGTAGCCTAGTTTTTCCGTCTATCTTCATCGTACTTCACATTATGCCAAGTAAAACGCCAATGAGTGCAGACNCTATCTTCATCGTACTTCACATTATGCCAAGTAAAACGCCAATGAGTGCAGATTGGCTTACAGTCATAATATCGTCTTGGTACGGCATGGGAGGGGGTGTTAGATAATGAACGCAAACTATAAACTTTGTGCGTAGTTGCAGAGATGCGCATAACGCCAACACACCGGGAGACAAAGACGAACAATTTACCTTTCCTTTTATTCCTTTGACAGAGTTTGCTTTGTCATCTCTTTGTCTTACACCAATGGTCTTCCAGATGTAACGTAGTAGCAGTTTTTGTAAGAAAGGCGTTCCTTTTATTTCTATCCGCTTTCATTCCTACGTTTCTTACTTTGCATTTTGACAGAAATAGACGTAAGTGTAATCAACGAAAACTTACTTCACCTACCAGGTTTTTCAAACTTACATTACCATATTATTTTTTAGGAGAGAAAAACTCAGATCCGATTTTACTATTAAATGAAAATATATCTCCATCAAAAGGCGTTTATTTTCAAAACATCAGCGAATGCTGTCATCTGTTGCCTGTAGGTAACAACACCGCTAGAATTTCAGGGGAAAATAACTAAGGTTTTAGAGATCGGTTCGTGTTTAATTGAACACCGGCAAATAAAACACTGGAAAGAAAATAAAATGAAATATTTCTTCACTGTAACTGCCCATACAATAAAGCTCCACCGACAAGAGTACTTAAGATAACGTTATAGTCAATTCTCGATTACTTCCTGCTTTTATGAAGCCCTGCAGAAGTTCTACATTAGGGTATCGATTATATATTCTTCCGCTACATGTAAACAAAAACATTGCAATATGAATCCTACTTTGCAACTGTCAAACTCGTTGTTTACTGTTTTCAACTGTTAAAATAATGTTGGCATATTAAAAAAAGTATTACATATAGATGTAAACAATTTAAGCTTATAACGGAATTTGGTTAGGTTTATAGTTTTTTAACAATGTCTGTATAGATGACAGTCTTTATGGTTATTATTTTACTTATTGTTAACATATATGTGTTACTCACGATATAGTACATTGCACATTATAACAACACGTTAATATTTTGCCGCGGCTCAGTTTAACCCTATTACAATTGTGCGGGAATAAACAGTAGTTTTTAACCTCTTGGTGTTTACGTGTGTTGGGTTATTTAGTTAAAGGACGGCCTCAATTGGAATACATATTAAAATGAAGGATCACCCACTCCAACGAAAAGACAATAATCTCAAGCACACAACTCGTGTCGCTTATTTGTGGTGCGTAGCAGCGGCAAACTTCGAGGTAGGGCGAACATGCGCACTAATAGGCCTGCCGTAAATTTTATTCCGCTCACATTTGTTTGCATACTCAGTTTGTTCTAGGTTTATGTAGCTATTTATTTAAAATATTCTATCTGGGCTTTAGTAATTTGTTGGGACTGTGGCAAACATTCAACTCACATAAACGTAAGCACGTTACGCAACTATGTTTCAAACACCTTGGGTAAGTTTCAAAGTTGTGATAAATAAACAAACGTGACTTTCACATAATTAATTTAGTCATAAAAACCGTCTAACTTTCAAAAGCATAACTCTTGCAGGTCCAGTATTTGCTAAAACATAAAGACTCACAGCCGCACACACGAACACAAATACCGGCCCAGCATAACAGCCTCGACGCAAACGCATCAATGGTCATTTCAGTTTCACGAACATCAGTCGCAACCGACACAACACACGTTACAGTGTATATACATACATACACTATATATTCCTGCGGTCGAAACACATATTTTTATCACAACCTCGTAACTTGCCTAGGTAGGCTTAAAAAACACAACGTGTATAAACTTGATTTAATAATTTTGAGTATTTTTCGTAGCAAGAAAATTTATCACTTGTTTCAACAAGCAGCCAGGCCATGTCACTACTGCTGCCACCTTTCGATTTGTAATCGTTCCACCATAATAAAATCATATGATAGCAAATATTCAAACATTAAAATCTCGTTCAAGCTTTAAATAAAAAATTCAAACATTATTATTTTTGTTATAATAAGTATGAAAAAATGCTAAAATTAAACAAAAAATGGGTGCGTGTACTTACAGTATGTACGCGCGGTAGAAATTATACTTATTTGGCGTGACTAAAATAAAATTTTATTATGTATTCAAATAAGTTATGTAAGTAGGAAAAACGATAAAATGAGCGAAGTAATACAGTAAATACAATTAATAAAGGTTTGATTAAAAAACATAATTAAATTACCCTCAACGCGCCAAAAGAAGTAGAACTTAATAAAATAATACTTACAAAAAATTAACCTCAAATACTTGAAAACACTTTCAAAATTTAGCTATACAATTTTTGTCACTAACAAATTTTTCATGGCACAATGTAAGTAAAACTAATTAATAAGATATATATATTCACAATGAATTACTAATATAAATGACATTTTTTTCAATTTGCTTAATACAATAACTGATTTTCTGTCGGTTTTAAATATAACACGTGCTATGTTGTGTACCNCATTTTTTTCAATTTGCTTAATACAATAACTGATTTTCTGTCGGTTTTAAATATAACACGTGCTATGTTGTGTACCTTGCGTTTATATATAGCTAGACGATACGCGCATGCGCGTTGGGTCATACCGCTACCAGGTTCACTGTCGAATTTCGTTACATTGTGCGCGCGCAACTTCCGTTGCACACTAAACTTTTACCCTCAACGCGCCANTTCACTGTCGAATTTCGTTACATTGTGCGCGCGCAACTTCCGTTGCACACTAAACTTTTACCCTCAACGCGCCAAAGGAAGTATAACTTCAAATACTAGTGTAATTTTTTTGTTACTAGCGCTGCAAAACTGGTAGAGTAAGAAGTATAACTTCAAATACTAGTGTAATTGTTTTGTTACTAGCGCTGCAAAACTGGTAGAGTAAGAAGTATAACTTCAAATACTAGTGTAATTTTTTTGTTACTAGCGCTGCAAAACTGGTAGAGTAAGAAGTATAACTTCAAATACTAGTGTAATTGTTTTGTTACTAGCGCTGCAAAACTGGTAGAGTAAGAAAGGCGACAAGCTCCACATCGTCTGCGTATCAAGTTTCTTCCTCGGATGGAAAAGAAATACACCGGGTCACTATGGCCTACGCACCATTTTTTGAGCTGATATTTTTAACTGTCAAAATGAAATGCTACATGTGCTACCAGTGTTACATGAAAATGTAAATATTTCACTTTGAAAAGTTTAATTTACATATAGCATACCGAAAACTAGGTTATAACAACATTTGAACTGTGAACCATTTCTTACCATTTCTTACTAGCCGTTCCCAACACATAGCTGCTCTCTCTCTCTGGTTTTATTCATAGGAATTAAATATGAAATAAATATTTCTGTTTTTAGAAGTTATGAAAGTTAAGGTTTCATTTAATAAGAAATATAGTACTTTAAAGTTAATTACAGTGCTAAACATTTTTGGCATATAAGCCCTTAAAAAAAAGGTGACCATATTATTTTTGTCGTGATTTTTCAAAGGTTTGTTTCATAAAGTGTAAAGAAATCGTGACTGAACTATAGTAAACAATTACATNCTTTGTCGTGATTTTTCAAAGGTTTGTTTCATAAAGTGTAAAGAAATCGTGACTGAACTATAGTAAACAATTACATTAATCATTTCAATTACTGACAACGAACTGACTTGTAAAAGTTATATAAATAATTGGGGTAATAATGAGTGAATGAGTGAAGAGATTTGGACGGCCTTTAACAGCGAGGTCTTGAGAGCAGATGAGGGAGTTTGAGGTGAGTATGGAGCGGCGTTGGAATGAAGGGGCGGGGTAAATGGGAGATCCCCGACAAAACCCGCTGACCAGCGGCATCGTCTGGCACGATTCCCAAATGCGAAAATCCAGCCGAGGATTGAACCCAGTTCGCCTTGTTGGGAGGCGGGCCGGCTAACCGCTCAGCTACCTTGGTCCATATGGTAATAATGCCATTCAAGATGTAGAGTACATGGGTACCAAGTATAAAATTAGCAGGGCTGCGAACAGTGCTCGCCTCACCACGAACCGACTATAGCGTATGTAATTCGTGTGACGTGTCTTGTCCACTGAAGTACTGAATTGCTCATCCATGCCCCCAAAACGGACAGCGCACCGGCCAGCAGGGCACATGTTCCCAGGAGCGGCCATCGAGCGGAACAGAACGCAGTTGGCACGCCTGTCGCACTACGTGTTTGTACTCTCCCCTTCCTCCACCAACCCTTCTGCGCCGCTTTCCGAAACGCAGCGTTCGACCACGTCCAATCTAACCGCCCCATTACCGCCGCGCAATTCGAGCTACGCCCCCGCCGCTCCATTAGTTCTGCTCGCCGGCAATTAAAATGCAGTAATCAGTTCACGTCAAATTGATCCCAGTGCATTCAGTTTGCTGGAGTGACACGTCACTACCCTCGGCGCTGTCCATCTCCCAGTTTGGCAGTACATATTCTTTTCGCTGGCGAACGATTGTTCCACGCTTTAAATTTAATCTATAGAAATAGTCTACAGATCATTCACGGTTACTTCAAAACTTTTCTGAAGCCCTGCTGAAGTTCTACTTCCTGGATATTCCTCCGCCACATATACACAAAACGCACCGCATTCGTGCGCCCTTAGTGTAATAATATCTTGCATAAGAACTATTTCTTACTAGTCATTACCAACCCACCTATTTTGTCACTGTCCATATTTATATTAGTTATAAATGATAAAAATATATCAATTTTAAATGAAATATAAGTAAACTTAAATTTTACCAAAAACAAGGTGCTTTATTTTTAACACAAAGTTAATACNCAATTTTAAATGAAATATAAGTAAACTTAAATTTTACCAAAAACAAGGTGCTTTATTTTTAACACAAAGTTAATACTATTGTGATAAATGCCAAATCTAGAAAACAACCAAACATGTCATACAATGGGTGTTTATTCAAAGGNAAACATGTCATACAATGGGTGTTTATTCAAAGGTTTTGTTCAAAAAAGTGTGATGAAACTGAGAACAGACTATAACGTTGCGTTTTAACCCTGAGTCCTGCCTCACAGTGAAATTTCTATAAACGATGTCGTTTTTTGTCACAGTAGGTATATGAGGTATTAATAACTTTTTGGTTAACGTCTCGAAGGTTTTAAAAATGAGCGGATTACGGGAGATGGAAACAGTTTCTGGTAATTCCTCCAGTCTTTGTTCTGCTGCAGCCCACAACGTTTTTTTTTTTAAGGAAAGGGATTAAACAGGAAATAGTAGTAGCTCTCCTGCTGTTCTGAGCATGCACAAGTACACACTACACAAAAGTGTTTCTATCTACGAAAGCAGCTTCACACTCCACTGTCGAAGTGCTATTTGTGTTAGGTGGCACTTAGATGTGATGGTGAGCATCACTAAGCTCTACTCTTTCTTGCAGTACGCCAATTATCTACTACACTCTGACACTTGGTTTATCGGCACGTAGTCGAATAGTTACTCGCAGGAAGTCTAAAGCCGTGGAACTTGAAATCTGTAACCTATTATCTAATATGAATAAAAGAAAATTAATAATTATTAAATCAGTGTCTTTTAAAACGTGTTTCAACGTGTCTCTCATAAAATTTGCGTTAGTCCGTGAGCTATATGCGTTTGAAGGAGCAAGCGAATTACTGGTCTCTGAAAGTGGTGTGAAATACCGACATAAATATAGATGTATCTTTGCTCAGTTCAACATGTTGAAGCAAACGCACTAGGTTCGGACACGCTGATATGATGGATAACATTGTTGTGCGTTGATCAGCGTGCGTGGGTTGTTGGCGTGTTTCATAAATGGAACCTGTACGCACGTATACCTCCACAATGCCTCTCTATTTCCGAGTATGAAATTTCATTTCACGTAGTCTCATCTGCTTGTCTCCTGTGGCGTCTGCTTGTGCTGGAAAGTGAAGAAATGTGCACGGGTGTCTCGATAACAACATTGTCCTTGCGAACACGCTCATTATTCTTACGGATGTATCAAGAACGTCGAAGTTTTAATACAGGAATTTCTTACAAATCACGTTATTCCATCCATCACTAGGCTATTTTCCATGGGGCATCTTGAATTATTGCTTGTGTGTCAGTAAGATACGGCATCTTTATATTTTATTTAACAGGCAACTACCTGGAACGGGAAACTTTAAAAGCTGTTTGTAATGCAGATGGGATATAAGTGAAAATAATAATCATCCGTAATTTTGTCACCCGAGATCAGTCCCACTATGTTGTCAAACATAACATTGGCTAAGCTAGGAAATACAAACTTGGTCCACTATCTTGCGAAATAAAAGAAACAAATAATCCAAATTCAGTCGAAAGTTAGAATAAATTAACATCATGAGATGTATTAAGTGATGCCAGGTAAAATAAATTAAAGAGCTAATGGGAAATATCGGACGTCACAAATCAACGTTTACAGTCTATGAACGGGAATAACAGAGACACCACTGATTATAATATGATGAGAATGCTGCATTTGACGCTATACAGGCAACGTTTGGTGTGTGAGAAAGTTAATATCATTTACATATGTTCAGATTGCTCATCATCAGCAGCAAGACATCGTCTGCAACGCTGTAGATTCAGGCGTATACTCGACACTTATTAGTCGACCCATCCGCATCCACCTCCCACAAAATGTTTCATCCAGCAGTGACCGTACGTCTCGATTGTGGTGTGGCGGTGCTCCGTACTGCTGAAAAAATAATCGTAATTTGGGTAGAGTTGTTGAACATTTATCTCTGCCACAATGTTTTCCTGAACATGGTATGGTAACTTTCACTTGTCGCCATTCTGTCCAATAATAATGGCCCCACAAGTCCTCTGGCAGACATACTGCACCACAATTTTCAACCCAAGACTGCTTGCTTTACCACAGTGTGGAGATTTTTATTGGCTCAGTATACACAGTTGCAGCAGTTGACAGTTCCGTTCAATTTAAAGGTGGCCTCATCGAATCAATCAATTGCATCAGTAAAATACTCGTCTTTGCACATTTTCACAGCGAACTCACAACATTCGACATTCCTGTTCGGGTCGTCTTCATTCAAAGTGTGAAGTTACACGGGAATGCAAAGCCTCGACTTTACTTGCTTTAAAATGCGATGGACACTTTATTTCCTGATACCTGACTCACGCGCACCTTGCTGTACGCACTTCGACTTCCTGGATGACCGTATGAATATGTGCAACATAGCCGCGCCACTTCCTTCGTCCGTTGTCGTCCTTCCTCACCGTCCTTTGTTCACATCACACACAGTTCGCCCCTGTCAAAATTGTCTCCTAATCGTATCATTGAAACGCCATTTCACATGCAAGGATTTGTATACCGCCATAACAGTCTAAGAAAAACTGAATTTTACTGTACCTACAGTGAACAGGGCAGTTTTTCCATAATTTTCGGGGAACTTACCGTAAAGGAAGTGCTGTAAGAAGAGAAGTGAAACCTGTCAAGTGCACCCGACGTTAACGTAGGTTTAAACATTGACCACCAAATGTAAACAAATTTCCCATGTTGTGTTACTTTGTGAACTGAATGGATGTTGAAACAAATATTATATTTTCGTTGTTAAAGCCAGAAGTCCGAAAACAAAGCACATGCATGGGAAAGGCAATTTCTCCACATAAAAGATTTGTCACAACATTAAGATTCCTTAGCAACTGGCAGAAGTTAAAAGTACTTGGAACACACGACTATCATGTCTAAGCAAGCATTCAGTGAAATCATCCCAGAAATGCGTAGAGCTTCAGAGGTTCTCAGGATAGACTAACAGAAATTAATTTAGTTACTTAAATCCTATTATTTATTTAAACAGAGCACAAATATGTATTAAAAAAAGTGGGAATAACGTATTTATTATTGCCAAAAGTGCAAGGAAAACTAGTATAATCGCAAAGTTTCTTAAAAACTAACATCTTAAATTTGTATGTAATTTACAAATTTTTGATCTCTCAAAAATTTTTAATAAATCAGAGAAATATAATGATGGATTGCACACATCTTCGTTCTCAACCCCAGAATAAATTTAATAGTTAACTCTGCCCAACTATTACCTGTATACAAACATTAATAATATTTTTCCCGTGATTGTGTCTTTGTTGGCCTTGATATCATCAATCTCGTTGCATTTTGTTATCAAAGCATTTTATGTTTGACTCCTTTTTTCCTGTCACTCTATATTCGTTGAATTTCAACCACGTAAAATAAGATAAGTTCTTGCAAAGTTCAATCAAGTCTATTACAAATTCACGAGAGCGCTGTCAAATATCAGTCATCGTTTTGAACGAAGCGAAAACGAAATTTTACAAATCTGTGAACACCATTGTGACACAATTGCGGTAGGAAAAGTGAGCCACGCGTATGGACGCCACGCGTATGGACGCCACGCTTATGGACAAGACTGTGGACGCATCTGCTTGGTCCGAGAAGTCCGTGGAACTAAAATGCTCCCGCCTCCAATTCTTCGTCTTCGTGTTCCGTCTCCATGTAGTTCACAAATAAATGCGCTTTTTTCCTGTCCACACGTAACGTCTCGCCTGCAACTTCTTGAACTGCGCAGCTAAAATGTTTTGCGAAATCTTACGCGTGGGCCAGCCTTTACACGTGACGGTGGCGCAATATCGAATTCTGCCTTCCACCGTATCAGCACCTCGACCATGTTCCCTCATTTCCAATAACAGTTAAGTTCCACCTAAGTTGCTTGAAAGAAAACCTCGTCACCTTCGCCATTAAGTTACAGTTATAGTGCTGCCGCTCGTTGTTGCAAACGGAACCGACAAAAGCAGAATGGCTACACGCGCTTCCATATACCCAACATCGTCCTTATATAGTCAAATACACGTAGTTCCATCAAATTGTCGTGAAAAGAATTGGTTATTAATATACAAATAATGTAATCAGTAATTTCTGAATCCGGTTTATACGAGGCTTTCTCAAAGGAACAATGGACATGCGCGATGACTAATTTTGTATTTTAAATTGTAGGAGTTAAGAAATGGAGGTCAATATATAAACTCTCGGTGTGTTACTACTTTATGAGTAGCTGAAAAAAAGGAGTTTCCTTTAATAATGTAAAAATATTGAATCTTAGTGCAAAAAAAAAAAGTATTCATGAAGGTCCCGTGTTGTAAAAACAATTTTTCATGGTAAAATCACCTTTGTTTCATTGCCATCTTCACTAGTAGTGACAAGACTGGAAATTTGTTTGAAACTTGTGGGTACTATGGTGATAATTTCAAAGAAGAAAATACAACTGAATAATCCAACTCTAAAGAAGGTGTTTATGTTAAATAAAGGCAGGATGCGTTCGGTAAGAAGGCATTCGGGTGTAACTTCTATACAATCGCTGCAATGTTATGTGTACTTCTTTAGCAATTGTGACGGTGTCTTCCTCGTTACGTATTTCACTTGTCTCCACCCAGGGCTCACATGTTGTTGACGTCAAATTTCCTGGCATGTGAAAGTGCTAAGTATTTAATTCGCAGCCAGTGAAACGGGATATTTGCGTGAGACTAACGAGAATCCTGTTCCATTCGGCTATCTTACGGAAGAACCCCACAGATTATCGCCTGGGTGCCCCTATACCAGTACAGTATGCATGCTTCACGGATTGCAGATTACCAGATCTCAAGGAGGATTATGTTTCGCCAAACGAATAAACCTTGGAGAATATTTCTGATTGGCTGGAAATTATGTAATTTATGTGGGTGTAATTGTGTACTTTGGGTACCCTCGTACCCTTTTACACGTAGCTCTGGCTACAGGGTTCATGGAGAGGGGATAGGAGCTTATTTATACTGCGGGGAGAGCTCGGCATAGGAGAATACCAAACTCACCCAAGTCTATCTTCGCTAACCTACAACTTACCCTACTTTCTCCAGCTCCAATCCAGTTAAAGAAATATACATTTTTCCTCCACGACTGTCGCACAGAATTTTCCCAGTGCCCTCTCCGCTTTGTGCTGGTTTGCTATGCCCTTCCATCTCGACCCTTCCTCTTTCGGGGTGTCCGTGGCACCAGACAACACTGCTATAGCCGCGAAGCATGCGTCCCTTTTAAACATAATAAACCCCACCTAATGCGTATGGGGCTAGCCCTGAGACGCATCCCTTTCCCCAACCGTCTTAGCTACTAACGTGCATGCCGGAGGGCTCACAGAACTGCGAAGGAGCTGATACTGGCGCAGCGGGATTTGGGGCTCGCCAGAAAATATTAAATTGCGTATGTGAGACTTGGACAGACAGTCCTAGAGAGAGTTAGTGATGGTCCGTCAATGTTTGAGTGGTATATTGATAAAAACTTGAAAGGTTAGAGTCACATGTATAAATAAAAACTTTACATGTTGAGTTGTTTATTCAAAGATATTTACCGTTTTCTTGCCAAATATGAACACAAAATGGGGTCGAATAATATTTCTCCTTCTTGTATTTATTGAGATTTTGGAACTTCATAGTTTGGGTTGGGAGGTTGTAGTGGATCCTTAGGTGTTGGGAAAAAGTGATAATCTACCACACAATAAATAAATAAGAAGAAAGAGTGCTTTCTCTTCAAGCCAGCACTGGAACAACATAAAGGCTGATTGTTCTCTGGCGAACATAGAGAGGAAGAAATTGACTAGAAATGTGCACTATTTATATTTTAGAATAGGGTTTGTCAACTGAAGCTCATTTGTGGTGTTCTTCAAGGCAATTAAACATTTGAGCGTGCGTGTATACTGGTAGTGGAGCATGCTCCAGATGAGTTATGTGATTTAGGTAGAGCTTTCCAGTAAACAAGATTACTTTTTATATGAAAACAGGCATAATTTTGTATTTAAGCTCTTTTTTTTCATCACAGAGTAATTAAGTGTTAGCACAGCGTCCGTATGTATTATACAAAAAAATTTAGTTTTTAAATAGTAACAAATTTGTGTTTGAAGCCTTGATACATAGTAAGCACATTTATGAATATCTAAAGAGTTTATTTTATCATTTTATAATATATACAAAATTTGTTTCCACTTGTTTAAGCACAGATTTTTACAATTGAACTACACGTCACGTATTTTTAAACAATATTTACCTATACATTTTGCCGGTTTTAAGTTCATAACTGTCATAAGATCATTAAGCATTCCGAAAAAGGGCTTTTGAAGCCATATCACTACATACGGAAAAGCAGCAAGACCGCTTATGGATAGTCAACGTTCGTCAGCTGTAATGGAACAATAACAATAAATAATACTGTATATCACCAATTCTATGGGTTAGAAGTACTTGGCAGTTACAGTTTTATTTGTAAATATAAAGGAGACAACTGTACATTTATTCACTGGATGTATCCTTACCACTTGTCAAAAGATAGCTTGCAATTACGTAAAGTTACTCAAAATAGTAAACTATACAATAACACAAATATGCCATGGAGAAGGGGG
Source organism: Clitarchus hookeri (assembly GCA_002778355.1). Lineage (NCBI taxonomy): Eukaryota > Metazoa > Arthropoda > Insecta > Phasmatodea > Phasmatidae > Clitarchus > Clitarchus hookeri. Next base: position 68,355 of record NQII01005148.1, on the reverse strand, counting down.
GGGGGAGGGTTCCAATTTAGTTCTATGGATTTTTGTAGGTCTTGCGTTAAAATTATTTAAACAGAGTTGTGTTATGTTCTCAACTTCTTTAAATATAGTGAAAATGTCTGTATAGAAAACAGTTTCAAGACCACCCACCAGTCACTAATTTCAATACCTTCTCTTCCATGGACAGCTTCCCGAGCTCGCGTTAGGTTCTTTATTCTCTTCATTCTTAGCAAAGTTACACAGGATGATCAATTACCCAGCTAACGAACATCAGTGCTTCTCAGTAGAAAACAAAAATTTCCTGAAATTTCGGAAATTGCTGACCAGTGAAATATTTATTTATAAGAAACCAGCGTAAATATCTNAAACAAAAATTTCCTGAAATTTCGGAAATTGCTGACCAGTGAAATATTTATTTATAAGAAACCAGCGTAAATATCTAAACTTTGAGTACAGGTTAAACCTTCCCCACCAAAAATTACAAATATCAAGAAAACTGTCCCAAAAACAGTTGCGTGTGTGCAAATTATTAAGTTTCTATTCCTGGTAAATTTTTGAGCCTCAAGCTACTTAATTTGAAAATACTAATTTTTCGTGTGTGCGTCTGCTAGAGACTCCCGCAGTAGTTACTAGGCAGTGACTTCCAATTATGGTAATAGAGGTCCTGTAAAATTTCAGGAGAAAAACAATAATGTCTCTATTTCTGTATTATGAAAGCTTGTTTGAAAAGGTATTTGCTTTTGTAAGTTAACTGTGACCTTTATAGAAAGTAATTAGATTTTTGGAATTAATTTAGAAGTACCTTCATGATGAACCTTTCCAGAAAAGCTGCCGAAACACTTTGAAAATATTTCCAAACAATCGCTGCGAAATTACTGTTTTCCTTCGTCCAATGTCACTGCATGTAGATGTTGTGTACACGTTTATAAACAAGTGGAACAAATTAAAAAATATTTCATTTCTTACCACGGGCTTCTGCAACAACCCTTTTTTTTTATTTTATAACACTGTTTTGTTTCAGCCTAGCACAAATATTGCTTTTACTTCTCATTTAATTATTTTTTACATATTAAAATTCTAGACAAACTAACGTTTGAATGAACAATATGAAGGGAATAATACGCTGGTGGAAAATGCGATGTTCGGCGAAATACGCAACGCAAGAAGCCGTTCAAGGGAATAATATTAATAATGAAATATAACAATATGATTGCCCACAATTTNGAAATACGCAACGCAAGAAGCCGTTCAAGGGAATAATATTAATAATGAAATATAACAATATGATTGCCCACAATTTCTCAACTCTGTTTGAATTTCTAGTTTCTTCAATTCAAAAGTTAATGTGGTTCCAGTGAAACAGTTCCTTGCAAACTTAACTGCTCTAGTGAATTGAGATTCTTGCTAGTGGCTATGTTAATTAGTCTTAATGACCTGCCACTTACAAATGACTTGAAGCTTCATTACGAGTCTGGTTTAAATATGAATGCAACCTTTCTCAGAACTAACACCCTGAAAGAGATAAAAGCTTTGAATAACTTTTTTTTTATTTGGAAAATTAAATGTATTTAATTTTCAAATCTAAATTAATAATGATTTCTTGCACAAGTGATACTCAAATTATGAAAATTACATGAAATTTTACTTATTTATTGTGATTCCCAAATTCGAGTACTAAAATGATTTGTACTTACATTTATAACATAAACAAAAAATAGGTGAGCCTACGCTGTAGTTCTTATTGCACATCGAAAGGAACTATAGACCTATTATTTTTAGGAATGCTAAGTATTTCAAAAGTGACACAATTTACAGTTAGCGTAAAAAATACACAATCATTCTTAATATATTATAATTTCATTGATGTACGACAGTGCAGAGAAATGACGTTTCAGAAAACCAATAATGTGTCGTGAAAAAATGCAAACATGTAATGTGAGACGAGAATACTTGCAAGCTGATATCTAAATAAAAATAGAATATCTGGCAGAAACATTTAACACAGTAATTAGCTAAACGAAATTCTTAACATGTAATCCAACGAACAACTCCAATAGTGAGAATATATCCACTTATATAACTGGATGACACAACTAAGACGACCCAAACGTACATCAAGATGATGATTAAATATGTATTCACACACAAGGAACAACAAAACAACAAATATTTGCATAGTGGATTTACTGTAACGAAGCAGTAGCAATGTTTTTCAAACCAGCATATATATTCTCCCAGATATGCTAATTGTTCGTCCTGAATAATTTTTTTTGACTTGATTACTTACTCGCACTGTTGCAAACTAATGAATTTATCCATATNAATTGTTCGTCCTGAATAATTTTTTTTGACTTGATTACTTACTCGCACTGTTGCAAACTAATGAATTTATCCATATTTTAGGTAGTGTAATTTTAATTGTAAAACATCATTGTGCTCTCTCTATTACTAAACAAATATTTATGGTGCTAAATTTTACGAAAAATCAAATTTGTCCGTTAGGTTACCGTTTATAGAGCTAGATATTTGCTGAGGCAGCCCAGTTTCCCAAGTCACAGATAAAAGTAATTTGTATCATCTACCTTAGCTGGCTGTAATTATTAATTTAAGGAAAATTAATATATTTAAGTAATTTAAATACCCGTAGTAGTAAGTTGTCGGATACGATGTTTAAAATACAATAACAAACACAACTTATCTCTTCAAGATATTGCGGTGAATGATTATGACAAATTACTTTGACACTATAAAGCTGATTCTAGTTTGTAGTAATGATCACTAAGCTAAATGAATTCACTATTGTGTGATAACAGTCATATAGAACTATTTTTCTCACAGTACATACGTGTTTCATAAATAATTGCAAATTCTGCTGATAATTTTAACTGTGCCTTTCCGGCAAAATGTTGCCTCACATGTGACCGGTTTTCCAGTTCCATAAAACGGAGCTCGGTTTCGTTAGACTGGGTTGCTCCTTAACAAACTCTAATTTTCCCTTTGTGGCTATATCTTCCCTTAACTCTGTTGCTACAGTGTTTATTTCAGTCTGTAGGCTAGAAACTTGGTTATCTACGCGCTGACTTAATTGAGAATAATTTTCACGTGTCTCATTCTTGTTGGAGGTTAGATTATCTTCCAAAATATCTTGCTGCTCCTTAAACTCTCTAACTTCCTGCGTCAAGGTAGCATATAGAACACTCTGCTGTCGGGTTACATTCTCCTGCAACTTATCCTGTTGTTGTACTTTTTCCTGCAACTTATCCTGTTGCTCTCCGGACTGCCTTAACTCCTACGTGCACCTATCTTGCAACGGCATGATCATGACAGCCAACTGATCAAAGGCGTCTGAGTGGTAGGGTCTGTACTACTGCCTTGTGTGACTGGCATCTCCGGTGTCGCAACATTAGCAACTTGGTAATGTAGTTCGCTTAGCTGTCCTGCCGCAGTTTTTCTGTCTGTGTTTTGTATAGGTAAATGTGGCCATGTTAGTATTAGATAATTCAAAACTTTTATAATCAATGAAAGCAGTTTCTCTAAAATAAAAAAATCTGAGTTTTACTTCTTCTCTTCATATATTTTATAAGATGACTCTAACCAGCATAACTTAAACAATCTCATTTTTGTGCCCGACGATTAGGCTAGCCACCGTAAAACTTTTTAATTGCAATACGTACTGTGTTTTTTAGCCCCACGTTTGAGCTCCACTGTAAACTTTTTAACGTGTTTCTCTACTAATTTTTAATGCCCCACGATTATGTTGCACTTTAACGTACGTTCCATAGCGTGGACTTTACAACACACTTGCATGAAAAAAAATGTTCTTAATAAGAAGATACAAAAAATTATACCCTTGTCATATGTTTCAAACTACAACCAAAACTACAAAAAAAACTCTACACTTCTGGTGGAGCAACCTTTACTCATGATCAAAATTATGTAGAGCAGCTGTTAACATATATTATCAAGTTTAGAATTATGACACAATGTGCAGCTTTAAAACATTTAACGATCTGAAATAAAAAAATCATATTCAAAGAGTATGGCAGACTGGCGCCGTAGTAATAAATTTTACTTTATAGTGTTTAAAAAAATGCTTTCTCTCACATTTGAAATAAAATGAAATAATAACGAACATTTGGTTAGCTCAGTTTCTTATCGGTACAACATGATTACTCTTGACACTGAGAGATGTGTAGGCAAATGACACAGAAAAGTTTTAATTGCTTGTTAGTGATCACAAGAAAATAATTATTAAATGTTTCATAGTTAACAAAATCAGGTCGAAACTAGCAGGAATTCTCTCTTGGCAACATAAAATAAACATTATACCTGTGTAGAAACATCAGGTCTGTGACCGGAACACGTCGAACCAGCTCGGAGTCGTGAGGTAGCTACCAGCCCTGGGTACCAAGTCTTCTGTAGGCCAAAATACATAATTGTAATTATCCGAGTTTTAACCAAAAATCTACTGTGGCTCTCTTCTTTTGTTCCACGAACACTGCTAATGACATCAAAACCATTATGGCACCCAAATCGTCTATGAGTAATCTTTCAGCTACATGTAAAACATGCATGAAAACAATGCGATTTAAAATTTACCTGTCCAATGCAGGGCTGTACTAGGAGCAACGTTCAAAAATGAATCATTAAAAAACTTCGTATGTTCAGTGCTGCCAATTGCTTAAAATAACTTATACCATAAATATAAAAAAATTACCATATTATTAAATTTAATTAATACATAACACTTAATATTGAAAATTAAAATACGTATGCCAATAGTAACGTCACATAAGGGAATAATAACGTCATACGAAAACTGTAGAAAAATAAATATCTTGGAAAAGCCATTATAGTGAATACCACCATGAAATATTATACGTTACACGCATATTTCATTTTCAGCATTTTGTTTGGTCAAAACATACAGTGCATAATATTACGAGCAATTGCGACTTTTTTACTTATAAAATATTTATAATATCCTATGCGGACATAATGTTTGTAATGCAGCGTTGACTCAACAACAAATGGAATCCATTACCAACTATCGTGTTCAAAATATTTCCTCAGCTCGTAAACAACAAAACTGAAGTTAAAGCAAATTAACTTGTGTTAAAACTTCATATGGTGCGAAAACTAATTTTCTTTTCATTTAAAACGATTTTTATATTAGTGACTTTGTGGTGGTTGTACAGTGTTGGCACAACGGGATGGAGTGTAGAGGTTTGAGCGGCTCTTAATATCATTGTTGACAGTCAAAACTTTTGTTTCGTAATCGGGCATTAAATGTAATTAAATTTAATAAACATACCAATTATCAACAAAATGTTTACCAACTTGTTCCCAGACATCAATTATCTTTATTAATATTGTAAAAATACACTTACAAAATGTTCTGGCATTTTCTGATTTAGTGGCTTCATGTCTGATGGGTGCTAAATAATCTCATAACATTTTTTGCGATACAAAATTTTTGTTCGCATATTACTTTAATGTACGTGTTCGAGCCCAACATATAAACAACGTCTCGGACCAATGCCAATCACTGGGTCAACATAGGTTGCTACTGGGGTTACTTGAAGGGCGAGGGCTCGGAATTTCACCAGGAATCGAACAAAAATCGCAGTTCCTAAAGAACGGCCATTTTTTCTCGCACAACTTCCCAACGCGCAGCCTTCAGTCATATTTCATACAAACAGAAATTTCAATTCCGACGAGGAAATGACAGGCGAGTTGACTTACCAGTTAACCGACTTCTGTAAGGAGGTAAATCAGAAATTGTGTGTTTTTTTTTTCAAATCAAATTCGTACATGCTTGCAAATAGTTTACTTTTCTAATTGCATTTGTATCGGGTAACTTCATTAAAATTTTGGTTGACTGTCAAGTGAACAATAAATAGTTAGTTATCGCAGTGCTTTTTTAATATCCTTGACCTCACCCAAATGACAATGGTTTGGTAAAAACCTTCATAATCTGACGTGAGAATTGTTGCTCTTTGATGATTGAATCTTCCTGTATTATTCAATAATTTTTACGCTTTATGTAAATCATTGATACAATAATATGGCAGTAACTATGTATGGCAGGAAACTAATATAAACATCTGGTAAACTAATCTCGTTGGCCATACCCCTGAAACCATTGTTACTCTCATTAGAAATTTATCCACCGTGATAATAGATATGTGAATACTTACCTAACAATGACATTTTCTTCGCATACCTTGACATCGAGTTGTTGTAGTTGTTACCATGGAGTATGGTTCATTACGTAATTGTGGAAGTAGTATCACTCCGCCCACGGTGCGGTGCGTTTCTCAAAGCGGTATCATGTTGCCTGTCAGTTGAATGAGAAGGGTAGACGTGCTGCTGGAGGGAGGAGGGGGTGACGCGCAGTTTTCTCATGCCACGAGCCTAGCTGAGGTGGCGAAGGAACTGAAATCGCTAGAGCAACTGCTCTCTCACCATCAAAAAACTATGTACACATATTTAGATTTTCTTCTCGAGTTGCTAATATTCTGAATGTAAAATTGTAAAAAAATAATTCAACGCTCTTATATATGCACTGTGGCACACTTTCAGAGTGACTTACAACTTATCGACATTTAAAATCGTGGACGTAAACAATATTATTAGAATATCATTTGTCACAAATCATCCTTTATTAATTGAAAAAAAGAATTAAAGCAAGCACTTCCTGTTCGTTTTATGGGTAGCTATTAGTGCAAGAAAAAACGTAAGCTTGGCGGACTTAAAGTTACTAACGATGATACGAAAAAACCGGAATATATTATATGTGTGTAAAGAAATTTGCAATCATATTTTAAAACCAGACAGTTTAACAATTTTTATTAGGAAAATCAATTTATTGATTTTCACATATTTGAGCCTTACATGATAATGTGTCTGTATATACAGTGACAATTTTTTAGAATGCGTATTTGCATTTTATCTTTCCTTACAAGAGGCTTTCGCCTTAACCTTCAAATATATTAATTGTACAAGACAATTGTAGTATATGTTATACACGATACCAAGTTGGCTGGTAACGGCGGACTTCAAGAAGAAAATAATCAATGTTTCGTGTGTACCTTATCTAGGTAAATCGAAAGTGATAGCAATATAGAAGTCTATTCTTAGTAATATTTTCAACTTGGCAGTTTAATTTGAGCAAAATTGCTTCTTGAAATAAGACAAGTTTCGGGAAATAATATTTGTCTACACTTTACGAGAAACGAAAGCATCAGGCCTACATTATCAATCCTGCTCTGTCTTCCCGGAATCACTTAGCATTTATATTTGTGCGTTATCACGTTACTATTACATGTATTACAACATTTATTTTTGATGCGTGGTTTGTTTACATTAAAAAGTAAACAAGCGCTCGGATATGGGTAACAGAAAAATATTTTGAAATCAAGCAATATCCAACACTGATTGTTTAAAATTGTGTGTAATGTTTTTGTGGGAAGGGGAAAAAAGAGAAGGGAGAATAAGAGAGAGAAATAAGGGCAACTGCCAACAGCTGAACATCCGAAGTCCTGGTAGATTCTTTATAAAGGAGATAGAAAAACGAAAGAATAGGCGAACAAAGATATCTCCAATTATAAAACTACAGGGCAGTCTCCAAAGAAAAAAAGCAAGAGTGGCCATTCCCACGCAGACTATCACTACGACTTGCACTGTGTACCCGTGGGACATCGATGACGCGGAGATGGGATTTAAATGCAACCAGTTGCTTTCCAAGTTACAAGAAGAACTGATTAGCTTAGATAAACGCATGCCATTATAATCAGAAACAGTTGGACAGCACGAAAATTAATTAAGGAGAACCGCTCGCATGAATAGACTGACAGTTTATAATTTCTGTAAAGTGATAAAGAGAAAAAAAATACATTGTGCCATAATCTTGTGAACAGAATTGATTATTTAAGTTACCTGTTTTCAGGGTCCGTTCAGTATGACAGAATTAATGAAAGCAAAGCCATTGAAATATATGAGAAGTAAAATATCTGCGACAGTTAAAATATGTGATTTGTTTGTGTATATTAACGAACCGTATTCAGCGGCAAGTCCGGACGGACTGGTCGGTGATAACGGAATAATTGAAATAAAATGTAATCCGATATTAGGATAGAGGAGTTAGAGAGACGTGGCTACTGAGAAGGGTGTTAAATAAAATTTGTAAGTAAGTAAACAAGGTGGCCTGCAGTTAAAGAGATACAGTGACTATTACTTTCCAGTACAAGGCTTGTTAGACATTATAGAAAAAGAATGTTGTGATTTTGTAGTTTATTTTCTTGCGTACTTCCTTGTGGAGCGCATCAAGCGTGAAAAAACTATCAGGGAAGAAAGAATGTCACCTCTTCTTGATAAAGTTTACTTCAACTGAACGTTGCCTGAAAAGAGTTGCCTGGCAGAGTACCCAGGAAATTGAACAGCAGGGAACCCAAATATATCCTGGAAGCTAGAGAGTAGATTATCTTCAAAAATGACAAATCCAGTTTAGTTTTAATATGTCACTACAGTTTGTCGAACTCCGTGTATATTTGTACATTTGAAGTGCCTTGTCTAGTACAGTGCGTATAAGCCAAAATTATAGTTTGTNGTCGAACTCCGTGTATATTTGTACATTTGAAGTGCCTTGTCTAGTACAGTGCGTATAAGCCAAAATTATAGTTTGTAAAAACATTTATTGTCATTGAAAGAAACAACATCTGAACCCAGTGTTTTCAGACAAACTATATATTTTGATAATATGGGATTATACACTAACCTTCAAGTGTTTCTGGAAATGTAAATATTTTTACTGTTTTTTTTAGATTATTATAAAATTTTTCTGCCATCATTGCATTGATATTTTGGTTTATCTAAAATAATGTAATCTGTGTTTAACAATCAATGACAGTGATGTTTGGTATATTTTGCCACATTTTTTACCATTATTTTCATTAATATTAAAAATTTACCTATTGTTGCAATTATATGTAGTGTTATGTAACTCGTAAATCATAAATTTTGTATATTGTGTAAGCACATGTAGCAATATATATAATATTATAATTATTGTGCTATCAAAAAATATGGCTTTTAAAAAAGGTTCCTTTATTTATGCTACAATATTTATGTAACGATGTCAAACTCATAATATTTATATATGTTTGCAGTAATGTATAGTCTTATGAGTTATATCGTGATATCAGTTTTCAATGCACCATGATTTTGCAATGCTTGTATACAATGCCGGACTTCCGCCTAGGCGAACAAGTCACCTGCCTAGGGCACTAGCCTCGGGGGAGCCCTGGCCAGGGAGACAAACTGTTTTTTTTATTTTATTTTATTTATCAATAAAAATAAAAAGGAAAGTACATATATACAACAGTTGTTAAATTAATAGAAAGACACAGGACAAAACAGCGCTATTTATTATTATAGTAGCCAAATAAAATATAAAATAGTATATGTAATTTTGTTAAATTACCAAAAAGGAGGCCCGGTCTCTGTAATTTCCTAGGGGCCCTGGGTCTCTTAAGTCCGGCCCTGCTTGTATACCATTATTTCATAATCTTTTGGCCAGTATCTATATGTTTTATTATATGTTTTAATCTGGTCCACTGTAATCATATAAATAACTGCAATACTAATTACCTACAATGAATGTAAATTTTTCAGTTATTTTACATATTTGTTTCGTAATGGACATACACATACACCCTTACATTAATATTTCAAAGATGAATATTCTACAACTACGTGTTTTATGTCGTATCTTTATGCAAAAATAGACTAAAAACCACGACCTAAACAGGGTAAAGTGAGTCCCGACTCATCGTTCATTATTTTATTCTATTTTGGTTTAACAAAACGTGGCTGCATAGTTTCTTAGCAAATGACTCGGTTTAATGTATTACTTAAGAATTGTTAGTTTTCCCTAGTGTGCGTATGTGTGTATATATACATATATATTTATATATATATATATAAATAAATATATATATATCACATATTATGCAATCTGAAAGAATCTCTTTACCAAACAAGAAACATCGTATAATTTTTACCAGTGCGTATTTGAAACTGCGTTCATCTAAGGAAACATAAGGGAGTTGTTTTTTTTATCCATAGAATATTTAACTGGCACTCTTCATAAAGTAGGGCTGCAAGAAGCTACATTCCACCGAGTGACAGCCTGTTTTGTAAATACGTCCTGTGCCGTGATCGCTATTGCGTCTCGCACATGTAGCGAGGAATGTAGGACCGACCGGTGAAGGTTCGTGTCTACCTTTCTGCATAATCATCATTTATAACCACAGTCTCTGTATAAAGTAGTTCGGAAATCATTATAACTAAGAGGTTCTGTCACCTTTAGCCTGCCTATGCATAACCGTGCCACCAATATTAAAATTTCATACCAAAACTGAGGAATGATTGCCAGAGATGACAAACTCAGCCAGTTTTGAAAATGACATTTCCCGAATGTTGGTGATAGTAAACTATATGTGAAAGAATCTATATTTTATTTGATACAAAACTAACTCATTGATTACATTTGTTTATGAAAACTTGCGAACGTCACGTTTAATCTGTTCTACTGTCGCGTGGCCGCTCGTACAGTGCGACGGCATCGGCGCGCATCTGTACGTGGTCGACTTCCTCAACCAGGGTACGTGCTGCTTCCTTTGACCAACGGCGCCACTATCGATGCACTTCTGACACTTCTCGTCCATCATGTCCCGCAATTCTCCGGTGTGACCATCCACACTCTCGGAGTCCCACTATTCGAACTCAGCTGACTGTACACCGTCGCCATCCTGGCACGCTAAACGACCTCCGGAGAACAAAGAAGCCCTTGCTTGTAACTACACGCTTCTACTCCCAATGCTCACCTGGTTACGACTGCTGCCCTCTAGTTAATGCTGCCCTCTAGTAGATCGTTCTTAATCAATTTCATCATGGTGTTCTTTTTTTTCATTTTCCACTTTTGTTTTATTTAAAGCTTACATTTTCGTCGAGTTATTTAAATACAGGACGAATAGCTTTTAAAAATAAGATAACATAATAATATATTAATTTCGGTGGTTAAGCAGAAGATAAATCGCAAAAACAAACCGTATATGATAAAAGCGCGTAACTGTTTATACATGGTAAATTCATTTCTACAAGTCCTGATTAAAAGGTTACGTTTCGGAATAAAATATAATATTTGACATTCTATATATCTACTAAGAAAAATTCTGATAGTAGATTTTTACTACTTATGTCATTGTTCAATATTCGATATGCTATTAGTTTCCAATAGAAAAGCAGATGTCACTCTTATCAATTCAAAGTAATAATTTAAGGATTTCACTTATAAATATAATCTCCATGAACTTGGACTGTGTCTTCTTCGTACTTAAACCAACTGATTTTCTGTGGTAATTCTTTTATTTCGTTCTTTCTATTTTCTGCTCGTCTTTTCATCCAGGAGTAACCATCTGTCTTTTAAATCGTTCTTTCCCGGTGTAATGTACTGTTGTCTTGGCCATCCCTTTTGTATTCTTGCCACTAGTTTTTCCTCTAACGGAATTTATTACGATTGCATTTGTATCTACAGATAAGATAAACCCAAGGGTATCATGTCTGTATCAAATGCCACAATATATATGTATGTGTCTTTCTATTCCTTTAGTACGTCTTATTTCTTTCCATCTCTTCCTATAGCACAGAAAATATATTATATCAGATATTTGTAAACTATGTCACTTGAAATCATTTCGCACTTAATTAGTTACTTCATCGTCCCTGTTCCATAACTTTATGAATTATATTTTTATAATTAAAGTGTCTTCTTACATCCCAAAACGTCGATACAAAATACCTTTATTTCGAGTCAGTTCAATACTGTATTCAACGACGCAAATTACTGAGGAATCCCACTAGCCTGTCGTGTGTAGAGTTTTGGATTTGAATCTCGGGACTAGGGCAATGAATGCGTAACCTTGTTTGGAATATGCCTAGAGTTTCTCTTTTTTTATTTCTTAAATCTATTCATTATATATTTAGGTGACCAGTAGACATAACAATGAGGGCATTGAAAATTGACAATTAACATGCATTCAATGAGTCAATGTAGACAGCTACTTTCTCATCAATTATGCTTGTTTGCGAGAAAAGGTTAGGGAAGAGGGAAATATTTGCTTATGCACAGATAAGCCAACGACAACATGACTTCTGAAGAACACGGACTACATAAGCCGATCGCCTACATGCAGCTGTTCTCGTGTTTGAGGCTCAGAAGCGCGGGAGCGATAGGGGCGACACTGCCATGCGCATCAAGTTCGCTATCGCCACTACGCGCAAGGCTCCCAACTGGCGTGCAGTATTTTCGTCGTGTAGCGTGTACCTATGGGACTTGAAGCTGTAACGCGACATTTTTTTGGAGGAAAGTCTGTAGTAAAGTTCAGCACAGGCATCTAACGTAGTTTTGCTGGTGTCGGAGTAGTATGTTTAAAGATACAACAATCTGAAAAGTCATGCTTAAAAATGTGGGGGTGGGAGAGGATCCCAAATAAAATTGGTTGTATGTGAGATATCTTGGAAGTACCATTCTATCCTCCTCTGGCGTATTTTATTTGCGTAGGTAAAATGTTGAAGACACATTTACCACGTTCGTATTTAAAAAAAAAAACCTATTTCAAACTTGTTGCAACATAGCTCAAGCGCCAGGCAGGCGACACATTAAGGGCGCCGTCTCGATGGATGTATTTTGCGTGTTCGATGCCTATAAGCATTGAAGCGCTAAGGGTGAGCCAGGTACGCGCATCACTTGCATAATTGGCTCCACGCGGAAGGCAGTGGAATGGCGTTCAGTCGTTCTTTTGTCGACTCGCTTCTTGAGATTCTCAGCGGTAACCGTATCACTTTATGGAGTACAAATAACAACGAAGATATGCCGCATGACTTTAAGTGAGTGAAGAGTGTGAAGAGATTGGAGCGGCTCTTAACAACGAGGTCTTGAAATCTGACGAGGGTGGTTGAGGTGAGTATGAAGCAGCGCCAGAATGTCGGGAGAAATGGGAGATCCCCGAGAAAAGCCGCCGAAAAGCGTCATCGTCCGACACGATTCCCATGTGCAAAAATCTGGGAGTGACCCGCCCGGGGATTGAACCCGGTTTGCCTTAGTGGGAGGCGAGCAGGCTTACCGCTAAGCAACCGTGGCCTCTGTATGACCTCAAGGTATGTTAACAGCCTGTTCAGGAAATTTAATAATCAAAAGTGATTGTGAAAATACATGTTTAAGCCCTTTTCCTCTTTTGATAATTATTGCCATTTGACCGGAACTGAAATGCGGAAACTGCCTTTAGGAAGCAAAATAATTTTTAAAGCGCTATTCGTAAGCAGATATTTCGCAAAACTATTCAGCAGTTTTAAATGACATCTATACAACTGAACCTCTGCTTGCTGTTCGGGAGCCTGGGAAACCGATTACATAACTATGTACCAAGTCGGTACTCATAAAATGAGTCATACCAGAGAGTGACTTCAAAACATCACATTTGTGNAAATTTAATAATCAAAAGTGATTGTGAAAATACATGTTTAAGCCCTTTTCCTCTTTTGATAATTATTGCCATTTGAAACGGAACTGAAATGTGGAAACTGCCTTTAGGAAGCAAAATAATTTTTAAAACGCTATTCGTAAGCAGATATTTTGCAAAACTATTCAGCAGTTTTAAATGACAACTATACAACTGAACCTCTGCTTGCTGTTCGGGAGCCTGGGAAACCGACGTACATAACTATGTACCAAGTCGGTACTCATAAAATGAGTCATACCAGAGAGTGACTTCAAAACATCACATTTGTGNGTACATAACTATGTACCAAGTCGGTACTCATAAAATGAGTCATACCAGAGAGTGACTTCAAAACATCACATTTGTGATATTTTCATCACCTTTTTTGAACACAGAAAAAAAGTAGGTAAGTGTATGAAATGCACAGCGAAGATAGTTTAAAATGTCTGTCTGCCTAGGGCGCTAAACGGTGTGCAAAGCTGCAGAAGAAAATGTTTTATTGAAAAAATGTTTAACGGGCTTCGGTATGTATCAGCTTACGAATAGCTTTTGAGAAACTTTACACGTATAATTACGATTGCCAGTTCCTCCATTTGTTTTATAAAAAGTGTTTATGTTAGAGGGGAAGTAGCTAAACTGGCGTGTTTGCGGTCTTTGTATGTAATAACATGGCGGTATGAATTATTTAAAGTTGTATAGGTACGTACTTAATGCTTCGATTTTTGTTATTATGTCAAATAATTATATGGTTGCCTCTAAAAGTCTTGCAGAGGTTTTTTGAAGATGGAAAGTCTGCACGTCAGTTCAGTCACTTGTCCATAAACGCGATGAGACAACCGATGCTTTTTCCTGCGTCGTCCTAAATGTTCCCGCGTTTCTAGAACTCAGACACGCAAAATACTTTCCGCCAGAGGGGCCACGGTGGTGTAGTGGTCAGACTACTCGCCTCCCACCATTGCGAACTTGGTGCGATTCCTGGCGGTGTTGCTGCCGAATTTTCGCATGTGGGACTCGTGCCGGATGATGCCGTTGGTCAGCGGTATATCTCGGGGATCTCCCGTTTCCTCCGCCCTTGCATTCCAGTGCTGCTCCATACTCACCTCACTTCAACCTTGTCGGCTCTCGAGACCTAGATGTTAAGAGGCGCCCAAATCTATCTCCTCCTTTACCGAAACTAGAAGTCATTCTACCTTCAATTAGATATAAAAATCCAGCCAATCAACTTGCGTGTATCGACAAAGTGCCATTTTCCTGTGATTTAGTATATGTATAATAGATTGGTAGAATGATAATTACAAACATCTAGAAAAACAGTGTGTCTTGGTATCGAATACTTATCCGAGATGCAATTTTCCATATGTCGTCTATATGAGAGTCGCTATCAAAACTTAGCATTTCTAAGCTAACATAATTGTCTCCTTCGGTTAATCGATGATCAGAATTATGTGGTCAAATTTATGAGCGTATTAATTTAATCAGAATGTTCTAAATAGTCAATACTAATCAAATTCGACGTTCATGTTATTATCTGTCTTCTTCAGGACACTTGTTCCTTGCAGATACCCACAAGAGTGTCAGAAAATCCGTTATCATTATAAACATGGCCATCATTGTAGTCATCGCCGTTTTTTCTTCAGTTTAGTTCTTCATCAAAATTTAATTTTGTTTAGAGTTTAATTTTCTGATTTAGTATTCACAGATTCAGGCGCAGCAGTATATATAAGTAAACTGATGCTCGGAAGGATCTTTTGCAAAATCCTCGTGTATTTAAGTTGCGTAGGTAGTTCCTGAGGCAATACAAGGGGGTGAAATAAGAATGGATGTTTGTGTTCTTGGATGACACATGCTTCTTCTCGAAATATGTGTACACATTTTGAGACAATATTAGTTGCATCGTGTTATAAACCCTCCCTTAACGAATTTCTCTAAATATGATAAAATAAACTCGCTTACATGCGTCTGTCTGTGTATTCGCTTAGTACTTCTAAGCTACTTAATGAATTTTGATGCGGTTCTTAAAATAATTTAGAGAATTTCTTGAAAACAGTTTTGGTGTACAAAATATTTACATTTAATGTAAGGATAGTAGAGAAATGTCGATCCGTTTGTAATAAAGTAGTAAAAAACCGCTTTTAGGGCGGTTACATGGCTTGCGCTGACTAAACTATGAGAGATGCATCAAATTAATTTGCTACAGAATTGTAGCTATCAAAAAATTCTACAGAAAAGTTCGCGATAGCATATGTTTATCTTTTAAGAATGACCCACAATAACCATTTTTGTCTTTCAAAGTATCTCTGTAAAAACTAAGTTGTTACTTGGCGAAGGCGGGCCGGTTTGCTAGTTTCGTGTATAAAAACGAAACAGAGGGAGTAATGTCACCGAGAAACTGAGCGCCAAATGAATGTCACTACATATAATTTTTACATGAAAAAACCATATATCACCTCTTTTTAAGAAAATTGACTACCGGTGAAACACTGCATTTTCTTTCCTGGGAACCGCCATAACTATTATCTATAAAAAAAAAAACTTACATGCAAGAAGTATATACATCACGTATTATTTTCTTTCACTTATAAAATATAGTTTTACTTATCGTAAACCTGAGTAAACCACTTATTTTCTTTGTGCTACAAAGATATGGTGCGTGCACATAACCGTTGAATATAATATGGCAGGCCGCATTGTATCTTACATGACTAGCGCTTGCAGTGACAGGTTTAAGTACCACAACTTCTACGTGAATTATTACACCATTGACAGGCAAGTAGAATGATTTGGCCGATAAGTAGTAGGGCGGGGGAACCAGAGACGGCCGCCGCCATCTTGGAATTTTCCTTTTTCCATCAAAACCAACTATTTTCCCTCAAAATTTCCCTTTTCATAAAAATTAACCTTTCTTTTTTTTAATGTCCCTTTTTCCGTCAACATTGCCCATTCCTTCCCTTAAAAAATTACCTATCTCCCATTTGCAAAAACCAGCTGCAGAAAGGCATTTTTAAATCCATCGGGAGTATTTGGGAATCTCGCTTCTCGAGGGCAGAGCAATGGTGGCCATATTGGTTTTATAGGCATAGGGTATACCTAACCGATACACGGGATCTGGGATCGGAGCTGGAGCCGATCGTCAGCCATCTTAGTTATATCAGCCATTTAACAGCCATATTGGATGTGGGTTACCGTGACCTCAACCTTTGATAACCTCAATGACCTTTGACCTTTGACAGTGAAACCAAAAATTCCCAAAAATATTCCAAACATTTTTCAAAATCCCAAGAAATCAAAAAAAATCCCTAAGAATTAGTAAAAATTATTAAAGTGTTTATTTTCAAAAGTTGTAAAATTAGAATTTTAAAGGTTTGGCTTTAGAGGGGACGAGGGACTCTAATCGACCAGCCACCATGTTTGACGTCCCTCAATCACCATGTTGGGCCCAGGTGACCTTGACCCATGAACTTGACCATATAAGAGTGACATTGGATGACCCTAAAAACAAAAACGCAAGAAAAAATTGTAAAATTGAATAAATTTATAAAAGTCAGCGAATATATCATTACTGACTACTACTGGTATATTAGACCCATCTGACCTTGACATTTAACCTTGACAAAGGAAACCCATGACCTTAAACCTAAAAATTCGTCGAAAAACCTAAAAATTTCTTAAGAATAAAAAAACACTTTAAATCATTTATTTTTATTTTTAAAACTTACATTTCTAGAGATCCTTCACAGCACTATTACCAGCAGACGACAGACCCCCTCCAATAAATCATGTTGTAATAATGTTCCCCTCTATTACCCTATCACCTTTGCTCATTCTATCAAATATACTACATTCGCTATATTGGTTTTGTAGTTTGATGACTCCGACCAATATGTTAGATCTGGATGACTTTCCCCTTGACCTCACACACGTGACCTTGACCTGGTATCCATGATCTTGGATAACCTTGCACATAAAAGGAAATTCTAAAAACTTTATAAAATCCGAAATAATTACCGAAATATTAAAAATTATTAAAAACTTATTCCTTCATCAATCTTTCTATCAATCTCTCGATCTTTCCAACAATCTCAACGAAATCAGTCCCACAATTCGCACAGCAATCAGCAATCCACACTAATCCACACCAATCCACACACCAATCCCCACACCAGATCCACACCAATCCACACACCAGATCCACACACCAGATCCACACCAATCCATATTAATCTACACCAATACACACCAATACACACACCCAGCAACAACAATCCTCACACCAATACACACCAATACACGCCAATCCACACCAATCCACATGCCAATCCGCAACAATAAACCTAAATCCTTAGCAATTTGCTCTACAATCCCCTCCGCAATCCTCCTCCACAATTCACAGCTACCCATGGCAATCATTCGATCAATCCCAATCCTTGGATCAATTAAAATCCTTGGATCAATCACAATACTTCCATCAATACAAATCCTTCGATCTATCCCAATCCTTAGCAATCCTCCTCCGTAATCCACAGCAATTCATATAAATCCTTCGATCAATCTCAGTCCTTCGATCAATCCCAATACTTCGATCATCTTTTGATCAATCTTTAGGTTTGTACCCTACCCATATGTATATAAATTACATTTGTTCACCAACTGTCTCCAAATATGTACATGATCATATAATTAATATTTTGTATGCAGTCAACTAACCCTGCATTTTATACTGAAATCTTTATTATGATTCTATATGCAGATTTTTCCGTTAATAATCGAGTGCTCATAGCACAACTTTAGATTTGCGAGGAAATAAAGGATATTAAACAAACAAATTAAGTAAAACCAATTATTTCATAACATGAATTTACTGTTATTTTTTAGTTACAAATTCAGAAGAATGCAGTTCATCACATCATGCGATATATCCTCAATCATTCCGTTTACTAATGATTGAAGATATCTTGTAAATATGTGTGAGATACCCGCGTCTTCGAAGGTCAGTCAAATATCTGAGTCCATCAACAAGTTCAGTCGGGTCTTCGTGAAATAGGTAGCTATTATTCACGGCGTTTTTTGCCTTCTTCATGTCGCTTGTTGGAGCAAATGTGTTAAAGTAGTGTGTCAATGCATCGAGAAAATCGCCATCATCGTTTTCAACACTATCACTGTTTTCATATTCATTTTCATGAATATCTTCTCCATTGTCATCTTCACCTTCTGTTTTCTATTCTATATTAAATTGGCTTTCCTTTGTAGCAGGAGTTGTATGATTATCATTATTTCGAGCCGACGACCATTTATTTTTATGTTTGTCGACTACACGCAAAATGCTTGCAAAAGTTCATTCCTCACAATCCGACACTATTGCACTCATTCCTTCTTTACCATTAACTGTCTCATCATAATCGCCTGTCGAATCGGTACCCATCGATGCAGCAAGAGGTATTGCCAGCAACACTTGCTGGCTCTCAGTAGACGAATCCTTGCAGATCTCGGTATGTTCTTTCAATGCATCGCCTTGCACAAACTGCAGTGGACCAATTTGGTAATGCTTCATCGCACGAAAAGTACTCTCCGTACAGGTCGTTCTCTCATGCCGACGAGTATTTTGACCATATGTAAAAACTTGATCGCAGAATCGGCACTGGCAACAAACAGTTAGCGATGCTACAGGTCGTGGCTCCATGACTGTTGATGTCAAAGGCAGGCCTTCTTATTCGCAATTCTTCTTCGTGGTATGACGAGAGAGCGCTTCCAAATAGTTGTTTATGTCACGGTGTCAGAACGTCAACTGCAATTTTTCTTTATTAATGTGGTTCTTCTTACAGTAAAGAGCCTAACTTATGACTACAAGAGGCCTTCCAACATAAAATCAATAGGTAAAATAATATTGTAGCACTTTGAGAAAACTCGCATACTCGTTTGGCCCAGAAGAAAAACGCAGATATTTACATAACAATATATTTAAATATGCTTGCAGGCTTATGTATATATAAATATATGTATTAAAAATAATGTAAGTAGTGGAAAATAGAGATGTCTGGCATAATTTATTTAAATATGACACAGAGCGCACGGGCCACAGGCACCAGGTGCCGTTCATGCTCTCTCATTCCGGTCACGAGACGGCCATATTGGATCCAGGTGACAGTTAACCTTTACCCATGACCTTGACCTTGACCCTGTACCCATGGCCTTGAATGACCTTAATCCCAAAGAAGTCCAAAAAATGCAGAAAAATTTCAAAAAATAAAAATTATAAAAAATCAAGCAATTATTTAAAAAAGAATGTTTAATGTACATGGTGGTTCGGTGTTCAATGACAGGTGGATTGACTAAGCTACCGACACGACCGGCCCTCGCCAGGTCGACCAGTGTACATCTCAGGAGCCCTGCTATATGTCGGTGACTTTGACCTTGACCTTCTACTTAGACCCCGATGACCTTTGACCTTATATACTCAAAAATCCCAAAACTTCCAAAAAAAAAATCCCACGACCGACTCTCCAAAAAATATTTTTTATTTGTTATTTAAGAGGCCAATTACTTACGTTCGCTTATTAGTCGGCAGAACTCCATCCCCTCCATACACAACTAGACTCTCTTACCTCGTCTCCGGATGTGATTGTCTCCTATGCTTATCATGTCGTTCTGCTTCCTCTCAAAATTACAGCGTACATGTTTTAACCATGCACATGGCTACATGACTTCGGACGGGCTGCAAATCAAACCCTTGTAACCATGGATAAGATTACACTTTTTCCTAATATTTTTTCTTATATCAAAAAAAGGTTTTTTCAACCAGAACCAAAAGTATATGATACACATGTGTTTTTGAAGCTGTGCTATAATTTATGAAGATGTAAATTTCTGCCAAAAAATTAATTTTGCTGCAGCCACGAAAAAAAAAACACAAGATTTAATTTGAATTCAGAAAATTCTAGAGTTCAACGCAGAAAAAATTACACAAATGTGGAGAACAAATGTAAAAAATACAGGAAAAACATACAAGTGCAGAGAACATATATACAAAAATGGATCAATATTTAAAAATCACAAACGACGAAATGCATAAATAGCACAAAAATGCATTGACCATACATACAAAATGCACAAATTTGTAGAACACATTTACAAAAAGGCAAAAAAAAAAAACAGACCAAAATGCAGAGGACAATATCTACAAGAAAAACACACAACCAAATACAAAATACATCTATATACAAAACGTACAAAAATCATACACGATAAACTGCGGAGGATGCCTAAATATTATAGCCATATGGAAGCGTGCGTACGCCATCTTCACATATGAGTCTTGTTGAAGCACTCCGAACACAGGAAATGCTTTTGCGAGAGAATAACGTGGACCTTCACCCTCATGCTCGCATGATTGTTGAAAACATCCACGAAGTCCACGAAATTTGTTTTATACTTCACCGTGCATTTCTGAATTCATTTGGCACGTTTTGTGACTTTCCCCCGCATTTGTGTGTATACAGTTTCATCCGTAGCCCATGAAATCGGTCATAATCGACCCATAGCACTCGTACTTGAACTTGCCCACTATTATTGTTGGTGGGCGAAAAACAATTATTGTTCGTTGGATAGCCGCTGGTGTCAAACTCTGTAAAGAACTTGGCGTCCAAAACTATGTCCTTGTAGAAGTCCTGTGTTCGAATCTCGAACAGTAACGAGTCCGTGTCTGTATACAGGAGCTCGATGTCTTTTCCGTATCGGGCCTTCATCAGGTCATAGAAGAACCTGTATATAAGCGCTTTGGACATGTCGAGCACCGGATTCCCTTCGTATGTGAGTTTGTTGAAAAGTATGGCTCTCAAGACCTCGCTGTTAAGAGTCGCAATTTTACAGTGTATTTAATTTTAAACTTGATGTTGTAGTTAGAAAATCAATCTTCTGAGTATGAACTACCATTCCTCGCATAAATCTTAATAATACTCTTATAACGTAGCCTTAGAACTCGTAGCTTCTGTGGCCTCTGTTATTTGGATGTTGCTCTGTATTTCTCTATTAATAAAGCTAATTTATTTCATTGCAACTATTTTACTGTGATGTAATTTTCAACAATATATATTATCAGTGTATTTTAACATTATTATATATTAACGTTAAACATAGTAAAGTAAAAATTTTGAAATAAAATTTTATTTGAATTTTACAATTTTACAATTTTCTGTGAGATGTTAGAAGGTCTTTATTAAACTGTTGTGTTTATCTCTAAGTAGTTTCCCATACACGATCTAGCAAGAAGAAACCTTACATACATGTAAGCGCCGAAACTGTGACCATGGGGAGACGTTCATTGTTCTTAACGAAGTCTATGAGCAACGATTAGTTGAGAATGCTGTAATCATATTTACTGGTGGCAGTAATATCTAAGAATACAGTGGGACAATGAACGGTGGACTTTATTAAAAGTGGTTACAGGAGCATCGGCTTCCTTGTGTTGAAGAACCGTCTCTCATTTTTCTTGACAGCACTCCTCACCAAATGCCCGTGTAAGCCAATATTTTTGTTTTGTTTGTAGTGATTATCGTTTGTATACTTTCGCTTTTTAAAGCAAGTTTTAAACTTCATGCAATGAAAAATATTATTTATATGGTTCTTTTCGTTTGCGAAAACATGGTGGTGTTACATTAAAAATATATGTTTTGTGATGACATGTTTATATATTTACCATTTCCGTTTATTATTTGCGTCTATACAATGTCTCTCATTTGCCAATTAAATAAGTTGCAAAAATTAAAACGAACAAAGGCACAACTCGTATCATTGCTGCAGGAAACAAACATTTCACACTGCCTGGAAGAATAGCATTCTCACTTAAACAAGTTAGTCATACAACTAAGACGAATTACGCATAGTGTGACTTTTAGTAGGCCTACCTATACACACATTCTGAGTTTTTCCCAGTTTGTTTCGTGGTCAATTAATAATATTTTGTTTTTTATCCCTATTTTCGTTCTGTTAATTTATGCTTTATCTCATTTCAATATCCCTAGTAAGGGTGTGCGAATATTTTAGATGTTATATAGTTGCTAACCTTGATTCATTTATAATAAGCACGTAAATTTCTAATAAATAAGGAAAAAATTGTAAGTGATATTTCAAAAATTATATATATGTATGTGTGTGTGTGTGTGTGTGTAAAAATGTTTATTTTAACATTAACTAAACCACGGTAGAAAGATTTGGATTTTTCTGTTCCACAAAATTTCAAACAATAATTATTTTAGCTATATAAAATTGTATCTCGATTATACGACTGTCCAGAGAAATAATACATCTGTAAAATGAGACGAAAAAAAGAAAGTAATAATCCCAACATATCTGCCAAATTTTATAAATTATATATCGTCAAAGTAGCTATAACTCTAACTCGAACAATACAGCCAATATAATTTCCATTTGCGCAGTTCTGAACTCAAAAACAAATTAATATGCGTTGTTTTTCACAGCACTCACTGATCTAGCTACGTTGGATAAACCACGGAACACGAAATCCATGAAAACAAAATGCTTTGCGATGTGTGCTCTGTTAGATGTAAATTAGTTGAACAACTAATCGAATAATAACCTGTTACAATGCTTTAATAAACTATGAAATATGAATTGTGTATACTCTAGTGCAAAATTTCGCAGTACATGTATCAATTACTGGTCAACGAATTTTTCAAAATACGTGACCTCTTTACCTACAGATACGCTCAAAAAAATATACAGCCAAAGAATATGCCTCTATAGTCCATTCACGGTTACATCCAACTTTCCTGGAGCCCTGCTAAAGTTAGACATCCAGGATATTCCTCTGCCTTACGCAAAAAAAAATATCCTAGTATTGAAAATTGCACAAGAGGGACAACGCACCGCGTTCGTGCACACTCAGTCTAACAATGTTTTGCATAAGAACTATTTCTTACTAGGCGTTACCATCACACCTCTTTACTTCCTGTTTTAAACATAGTAATTATAAATTAAACATTATATTTTATAAACAATTTATAAGTAAATGTTCAATTTAATAAAAAGTAAAATTATTTTTATGTAAAAGACAGTATAAAACGCTAGCGATACATGACATATTTAGGGAACAACAAAGCACGTCATATATTAAGTGATTTTTCAAAAGTTTAATTTAAAAAATGTCAAGAAATCGCAAATAGACTATAGTAATATTTTCTTCATTATGACCAAGTTTTCTGTTATTCAAGTAATTAAATATAACCATGGTGATTTCCAAATAAGGTTATACTCGAAAATGTACGTAACACCAGNTTAAATATAAACCATGGTGATTTCCAAATAAGGCTGTACTCGAAAATGTACGTAACACCAGCAAGAAGCCTTACTAACTGTTCAGAATGTGCATTTGTACTCCCGGCTTGTTTTCACTCATCACTGAGACGTTTCCAAATTACAAAAGTTGCACATATTTTACTCTCGTTACTGTTCATTGCATAAATAACGAACAAATGCATGTAGTCGGTAGAAAGGAGTTATGTGTTATATTTGTAAATTTCTGGATGCGAATAGTTCGTTCTGCCTCTTTATCATGATGTTTGTTTACACAAATTTTACTCTCGTTACTGTGCATTGCATAAATAACGAACAAATACATGTAGTCGGTAGAAAGGATTTATATGTTATATTTGTAAATTTCTGGATGCGAATAGTTCGTTGTGCCACTTTATCATGATGTTTACACGTTTCCGATCTGTGAATACGCTGTCAATAATTACACAGATGGTGATTAGGAGCAAAGATGTTGCGAAGAAAGATCACAGTTAAAACGATATGAAAATAAACACAACCGTTTGTAAGCTCTGTGGAAATGTAAACAGAGTAACAATGAAGTGTACATTAATAGGAACGTCAGTTAATTCACCTTTAATTAACATAAAAATCTGTTTTGATGTTTTAATGAGTACTTAATTTCAAACAGCAACGTAGATTGCATTTCAGTAAAAGTTGCCATTTCAAAATGACATTTTAATTTTCGTCACTAAAACCTGAGACGACATAAACTTTCTACGAGACTTGGCAGCTAACAGCATCCCATTCTTTGGAAAACTTCAATTCGCATGTTACTGTTTTGCATGTAAAAAATCGCACATATAGTACATAATTTAGGTATGATGCTTTTATATAAACTTACTTAGCATAGTCCATGCACCCGCATACTTTGAAACCGTATCTGTACCATCGTTTACGACCATTTCCCACCCCTCCAAAGCCATATCATTAGATTATTTTATACTTCGTTGTTATCAGCCCAAATATTTGGTTCACCTGAGCAATGCATGATACTATAAAAAAAAAATTTTATGTGGACAGTTTTAATTTTTAAATTGATTATGTTACTGACGTTATGGAAAATTTTAGTGTCTTGAACTAATCTTAAGGCGAATAAAAACCAAACATGAGTTTATAATTTCAAGTTTAAAGCTGATACAATAATGCCGCAAACAAAAAATCTTTATCAACAACTCATAAGTTTCATGTTCTATCATATTTATATTTAATTGCTATATTACGAGGTATTAAATTTTATAGAAATCCGTAATGCATTTTGTGGTATACAGTATGTTAATAGTTATGTTTGGCGACTACTCTGTAAACATGAGTTATTTTTGTCAAAATGATACACTATTCTGAAACATTGCGCTATCCAATTGAAAATTGAATACACAACATGTTTAGGAAACATGTGTAGAAACTCGGCCACGTGATTTGTGATCGGAAAAGAGGAAGAATTATATAGGACACTCATGGTCCATCTAAATAATAAGGGCTGTAGAAGCCCTTAAATGCGGAGGGCGACAAGAATATATCGTGGGATATTATGCAAAGTACTTGCATCATAGGACACAGATACAGATTAATTAAACCACAAGATCTTGGATAAAAGAAAGTTATGCTACGTCGTACACACCCCCATCATATAAATCAATAGAGATTGGCACCGTTCGATTGCTTGCAGCATTTACACTGTGCAGTTACATTGATTGTGGATACAATCGGATGTAGTAGGACATCGTAATGAGCAAATCAGGCCCATTAGTTGCAACTCTCTAGAACCCACCGTTTCCATGTAAAACGCAAACTAAGGGTACAGTGGTAGCAATACAATGTCCTGGTGAGTAGGCTACCCTTCCTGAACTCGGAGGAATACAGAGGGGATTCCCCGTCGAATGACCATGGCCAGGAACCAACACGCAGCTAACAGATCAGCATTAGGAAATATTCTACACTAAAGTGTAGCTGTCTAGAAGGCAGATTTAGAAGGCAGATTTAGAAGGCAGATTTAGAAGGCAGATTGTGCAGCACATGGTAGAAACTCAGAAAACAGTATGCTGGTTCCACTGGCTAACTGTGACCGTATCTGTGATAAACACACGTTTGGTGCATCAATTGATGAAATGTGGTGTACAATGCAGTCAGTGTTGTGATATGTTGAGAGTAGTGATAATGATGTAATGGACCTANCATTGATGAAATGTGGTGTACAATGCAGTCAGTGTTGTGATATGTTGAGAGTAGTGATAATGATGTAATGGACCTAATAGCGTGACCCTGTACTAACGTGCGTAAACATATGTAAATTCCGTGACGTAGCAATGCGTCATCGGTAGCAAAGGCACTACTTGACAACACAACAGAACAGACACTGCAATCATTCGAGATTATGCAGGTAGCGTATCACAACCAATTTTACAACAAATGTTCGAAATATGCCCATCCAATGCCAATGTAGTAGTTCGTACGGAGTATTAGAGACTGCCGGTCGCTCTCTACATTGTATTTACTCCACGACGCTAACGCAGAGTATATAAGTGCACAGCCACGAAAAAGCATGGCAGTTCCTTTGATGTATACAATATCAATGTACACTGCCATACATAAACATAAATCCAAATATCCGTCACTCACGCACCGAGTCCACTTTCCTAATGTCCATTGAAAAACTCCTGGTGTGTCTCGTATTTGATCCCAGGCAGCCATGACCCTCGCTAACAGGTCCTCTTCAGATGCCACGGGTTTCTCGTACACACGCNTCGTATTTGATCCCAGGCAGCCATGACCCTCGCTAACAGGTCCTCTTCAGATGCCACGGGTTTCTCGTACACACGCATTAAGAAATCTCCACAACCAGACGTCCAACGGTGTAAGGTCCGGGGAGCGTGGTGGCCAAGTGATGCCCACACAGTTCTATCCAGTGAGCGGGATACGCTATGTCGAGGTGGTCACGCACAATTCTGGTGGAATGGGGTGATGCACCGTCGTGTTANTTAAGAAATCTCCACAACCAGACGTCCAACGGCGTAAGGTCCGGGGAGCGTGGTGGCCAAGTGATGCCCACACAGTTCTATCCAGTGAGCGGGATACGCTATGTCGAGGTGGTCACGCACAATTCTGGTGGAATGGGGTGATGCACCGTCGTGTTGCAGCCACATCCGTTCTCTGATGGTGAGTGGAACATCCTCCAGTAATGTGGCAATCGGAACTGCAGGAAATCTTAATATTGAAATCCTGATACACGGGTTCGGCAGCAAGAATGGGCCAATAACGTTATCCCCACTATGCCAGCCCAAAAGTTAATGGCAAAGCGGTGCTGATAGTCTCTCGTTACAGTTGCATGTGGGTTGGAGTCGTCCCACATGTGAATATTTCTACTGTTGCAGTAGCCTTCCTGTGTAAACAAGGCTTCGTCTGTAAACATTACCATAGTCGGGAAATCAGGATCAATTTCACACTGCTGCATGAACAACCGGCCAAATTCTAGCCGTGGGGTATAATCTGCTTGTCCCATTACTTGTACCCTACGCACATGGTATGATCGCAGCAGCTGTTCATGAAGGACACATCATACTGTGACATTCGATGCATCCATTCTCGGCGCGATCGCGCGGGTGCTCGTCGAAGCGTTGTCCACTACGTGCTCTTGACCGCCTCTTCAAATGGCGGAGTGCGGACGGTTCTCTGTCGGCTAGGTACACATTGACGCTGAAACGTCATACACCAAGATTATGTCAGTAATTTCGGAACAAGTGTACTCGTCTGCGTTCACGTCTGCAGTACCTAGTGAATCGGAGAAGTGACAGGCTGCGAATAACAGGCCGCTCGGGTAGATGGGGCGAGAAACTACATTGCTCAGGAGGGGGAAAGGAGAACTGGCTATGACATGTATTATCGTGCATCATACCACCAACATGTGTTTACCACCGGTTGCAGTACGTACCACCGGTTGCAGTACATGTTTGCTTCTCACCAGTCCATGGCCTTGCTACCACTATACCCTTAGTTTGCGTTTTACATGAAAACGGTGGGTACTAGACAGTTGCAACTTGGGGGGCCTTACTTGCTCATTACGACGTCCTACTTTATCCGATGGTATCCACAATCAATGTAACTGCACGATGTAAATGTTGCAAGCAGTCGAGGAGTGCCAACCCTTATTATTTACATGATAATGGCATGTATGACGTACCATACCTTATTTTATTCAAATTAATCCGTGTACCAATCTGTGTTCCTGTGGTAGTGAATAGCACAACATGACACTTTCTCCCCATTTATTCGACTGATTGGCATCTCGGTATTAGCGTCTTATATAACTGAGGTGGCTTGTTGAGCTATGATTCTGTCTGCTGTTTCCTATGAGTTGCATAAGTGTTTTAGATAAGCGTAAGTGAATACTGTGAAGCTTCCTGGTGTTGAAATCAAAGTCGCCACAATATTTGTGAATTATTCTCCGTAGTAGNGTAAGTGAATACTGTGAAGCTTCCTGGTGTTGAAATCAAAGTCGCCACAATATTTGTGAATTATTCTCCGTAGTAGGACTGCACAAAAACGACAGTAGATTCTCTGGGTTGATGTTGTAGTGATGCTTATTGCCAAAGAAACCAGAAGATCTCCATGTTTCTATGGCCTACCAAATATGACGAAAGCTGATATACCACTTCAACCTACCTTCAATGTTATTGGTATACCAACGCATCAGTTGACTAAATACCTCAATAATATTACTTCCATACTGCCAACTCCAAAGTCAAATATCAATAATTTGTACAAATATTACAACCATTTTGTATAGATAACAAAGGCTTTCTGATCAGTTTCGATATGGTATTGTTCTCTAGAGATCTTGTTCCAGATACTTTCCAAATTCTTCAAGATCACCTTGGTCATGACTCAACAAGCCATGAAATGGTTACTTTGGTATAACACGGTGTCACCTCCTCTTTCTTCTCACACAAAGACCATTTCTATCTTCAGAATGAAAGCACGCACGCCAATTGGCTCACCACTGTCTTCAGTGATAGCTAGCTTCATAGCACACTTTGATGAAAAAACAATTCAGCCAGCCAATACAAACTTAAATGCCGGATCATGTATGTGGAAGAAACATTTGTGATTTGGAGCTATGACGAAGCTTATGGTGGAATTAGATTTAGAAAGAAAGCTACCATTCCCGTAAGTCTTGGTAACCCCAAATCTAGATAGCAGGCTAGGATACAGTGTCTAACGCAAATCACCCACACGAAGAGTTAAATCATATTACTTATAATATACAAATAATTGTACACAAGAAGAAAGATATACAGTCAGTCATCGACAAATCCCTGGCAACAGAGAAGGAAATATTGAAAGCCATGGCAATCCTTTCAATTTTCTTAAGGAATATCTAACACTATAAGCTGAGTATTACGAAAACCCAAAAAAAAAACACATCAAACGTGAGCCTTTACAGATATGAGCCGCGGTGGTGTAGTGGTCAGACTACTCACCTCCCACATGGGCAAACCGGGTCGATTCCCGGAAGGATTNATATGAGCCGCGGTGGTGTAGTGGTCAGACTACTCACCTCCCACATGGGCAAACCGGGTCGATTCCCGGAAGGATTGCTCCCGAATTTTCGCAGGTGTGAATCGTGCCGGACGATTTCACTGGTTGGTGGATTTTCTAGAGGATCTTCCGTTTCCCCTGCCCTTGCACTCCAGCGCTGCTCCATACTCACCTCACTTCACCTTCATCGGCTTTCAATACCTCGATTTTAACAGCCGCCCATGTCTTTCTTTCCACTCCTTTACGGAACTTAGAAACCATTCTACTTTCTACTTGAGATATAAATCCAGCCAAACAACTTGCGTGTATCTACAAGGTACCATTTTTCTGTGGTTTAGTAAATGTAGAATAGATTGCTTCAATGAAAATTACAAATATCTAGGAGCCACAGATCAGCAACTTTCGAATATGAATCCACTACAATACGTGGAATATAGTTCAAGCAGTTTGGAACCATAAACAACGTCAGTAGCTACAGGATGAGAACAGTACGAGAAGATATTTAAATAATGAAACACCCTGGAAATATAACCATGAATAATTGTTACTAAGTAAAATTTTGGAACCAATTTTCCTCATATCTGGGAAAAATGTGCCAAACCACAAGCCAAAGTGAGTCAAATCATAATTGTTCATGACTTCATTCAATCAGAAGAGGTCGTCAGTGATTGACTGTCACAGCAGTAGATCAGTAAGTTACTTTTCTCTCATCGGCCACCTGGAAGCCAATCACAGGCAAGATACACTGAGGTTAACCATATAAATGCATCCTCCAGCCCATGGTCTAATGAAAGGTATGGTGAAACGTAGTGATTTGTGAAACCAGCAAGATGCGGCTCTAGTACGGAAGCCAAGAAAACAATTATTAGAGAAACTAATTAGAACAATCAATATATCAGTGCAAATTATAAAATCGTTAAGTATCAACTTTATTGTGCTGTCCGATATGAAATGAGACAAAACATAGAAGGCAATGTAATTACAAAAGAAACAAGTAACTGTGACAGAAGAAATGAGAAAATTATCAGTCATGTGTTTGTTTTTTCATGCTAAGGCCGTGTTATCTTCCAAAATATTTTCATTCGTTTCATTCTCAAAATTTTTGTGGGTAAATCCATTACATTTTAATGTCTCTAATGAGGGAAGTACGGAAGAGCAACATAAGACATTCAATTTGAGTGAATACTAAAACAATAATAACGGGAAGTGTAAGTTACGAGCAGCTGTTTAAATTACGAAGATAACTATTTTAGGTATTATTTTTATAAATGTAACCCGGTTTCTACGCATCCCGCAGCAAAATAGGCGATCCATTGGGTAAAGCTCTNATATGAGCCGCGGTGGTGTAGTGGTCAGACTACTCACCTCCCACATGGGCAAACCGGGTCGATTCCCGGAAGGATTTCTCCCGAATTTTCGCAGGTGTGAATCGTGCCGGACGATTCCACTGGTTGGTGGATTTTCTAGAGGATCTTCCATTTCCCCTGCCCTTGCACTCCAGCGCTGCTCCATACTCACCTCACTTCACCTTCATCGGCTCTCAATACCTCGATTTTAACAGCCGCCCATANCTTCACCTTCATCGGCTCTCAATACCTCGATTTTAACAGCCGCCCATATCTTTCTTTCCACTCCTTTACGGAACTTAGAAACCATTCTACTTTCTACTTGAGATATAAATCCAGCCAAACAACTTGCGTGTATCTACAAGGTACCATTTTTCTGTGGTTTAGTAAATGTAGAATAGATTGCTTCAATGAAAATTACAAATATCTAGGAGCCACAGATCAGCAACTTTCGAATATGAATCCACTACAATACGTGGAATATAGTTCAAGCAGTTTGGAACCATAAACAACGTCAGTAGCTACAGGATGAGAACTGTACGAGAAGATATTTAAATAATGAAACACCCTGGAAATATAACCATGAATAATTGTACCTAAGTAAAATTTTGGAACCAATTTTCCTCATATCTGGGAAAAATGTGCCAAACCACAAGCCAAAGTGAGTCAAATCATAATTGTTCATGACTTCATTCAATCAGAAGAGGTCGTCAGTGATTGACTGTCACAGTAGTAGATCAGTAAGTTACTTTTCTCTCATCGGCCACCTGGAAGCCAATCACAGGCAAGATACACTGAGGTTAACCATATAAATGCATCCTCCAGCCCATGGTCTAATGAAAGGTATGGTGAAACGTAGTGATTTGTGAAACCAGCAAGATGCGGCTCTAGTACGGAAGCCAAGAAAACAATTGTAAGAGAAACTAATTAGAACAATCAATATATTAGTACAAATTATAAAATCGTTAATTCAAGTATCAACTTTATTGTGCTGTCCGATATGAAATGAGACAAAACATAGAAGGCAATGTAATTACAAAATAAATTNGCAATGTAATTACAAAAGAAACAAGTAACTGTGACAGAAGAAATGAGAAAATTATCAGTCATGTGTTTGTTTTTTCATGCTAAGGCCGTGTTATCTTCCAAAATATTTTCATTCGTTTCATTCTCAAAATTTTTGTGGGTAAATCCATTACATTTAAATGTCTCTAATGAGGGAAGTACGGAAGAGCAACATAAGACATTCAATTTGAGTGAATACTAAAACAATAATAACGGGAAGTGTAAGTTACGAGCAGCTGTTTAAATTACGAAGATAACTATTTTTGGTATTATTTTTATAAATGTAACCCGGTTTCTACGCATCCCGCAGCAAAATAGGCGATCTATTGGGTAAAGCTCTNTGGTATTATTTTTATAAATGTAACCCGGTTTCTACGCATCCCGCAGCAAAATAGGCGATCTATTGGGTAAAGCTCTCAAAGCAGCAATTTTAGTCAATTATAAATTAAGGAATACAAAACACATAAATGTAGTCAAATGACGGGAAAATCCACCGGATCAGAGAAATATAATAACACTTATAACTTAGGCAAAAATTGAATAGCTGCGGTGTATATTTAAAAACTTTTTAAGCTTAAGAAAAAGTATACTTTACAAATACAAGCATGAAAATAAAATAGGCCAAAATAAATTGTGCCGAAAAGAATCTCCACAAAACTGTAAGAAGCGTACCGTCGCTAGGAGTCAGGCCAGCTCACGGATGTATTTCAATCTCATTCGCGTCGATATTCAGGCTGTTTGCGTTACGTTCGGATGCCTGCCGGAGTACCGAGCTCACAAGGACGGTCGGATCAATGTAACGCCCTCCGGCTGGACTGCGAGATGAACTTGGGCGGGGCTTCTGTCAGCACGCGACCGTTATCAATTCTGAGCACGTTCCCAGCGTCTTATCCCGTAGCTGTTTGGTTACGCGCTCTATAAGCCTTGCGGACGTCATCTTAACGCAGAAGTGATAACTGCGGCGTTTATCCGTACANGTTTGGTTACGCGCTCTATAAGCCTTGCGGACGTCATCTTAACGCAGAAGTGATAACTGCGGCGTTTATCCGTACAAGGTAGAGTGCGCTCCCGAGGTACGCAGTATCCGCTCCGTGTTCCAGCATCAAACTGCTTTTTCTCCCATTACTACTATCATAAACGAAGTGGATAGGATATAAGGTTAGAAAACTCTTTACATAACCAGTGCTTTGAGATGTTTGTATTCTTCCTGTGACCAATTTTTAATGCAGTTATATTAGATTAATATTGGTAAAAGTATTTTATTCATATACACTGAAGAGCCGAAAAAACTGGCACACCTGCCTAATATCGTGTACCCCCACCCCCCTTTTTCCCGTGCACGCAGAAGTGCTGCAAGACGACGTGGCATGGAATCGACTAATGTCTGAAGGTGTGCAGGAGGCATTTCACACCATGAATCCTGCAGGGCACTCCACAAATCCAATATGCGCTAATTTGAGAAAGGGTTGCACGTCTGTCACGTTTAATGATTCTCGTCAGTCGTCGTTTGTCCCGTTCTTTCACGATCTTTTTCCTGCCGCAGTGATGTCGAAGATGTGATGTTTTACCGGATTACGGATATTCACGGTACACTCGTGAAATGGTCGTACGCAAACATCCAAATGTTATCGCTACCTTGGAGATGCTATGTCCCATCTCTCGTGCGCCGACTATAACACCACGTTCAAACTCACTTAAATATTGATAACCTGCCATTGTAGCAGCAGTAACCGATCTGGCTGCCGACCGCACCGCGTCACTCTGATAGGTTCCATACCTCTGTTATTTGCATACGCACGCCTATACCAGTTTTTTTGGCTCTTTAGTGTATGAGGGCGGGGTGTCTTTTGAAAATTAAATTACAAACAAACTCGTTCATCAGTGTTTACCATGTGACATTGACAGTTGTTTTGGAATGGGGCAGGTCAGTGTTGGGGGCATGCGCAAAATACTAAAATCAGCCTACCTTTTCTTTAGTCTACTTCTGTATCCCTGTCTCAGTCGTTGCCATTCATACTTCAGAGCCATAAGACTCTTTTGGCCAAACCAGTGATGTCACGACTAGTACGTCAACGTGAAATGCCAATATGACTGGCAGCTTGGTAAGTTTAAGCATATGGCGGGTTATGTTTTAAATAAAATGCGGAAGAATGTTTAACAATATACCATGACGTTTAAGTTTCGTGTTCCTCAGTGACTTTGGAATTGCCCTGATTGTCTGAAGTGTAAGTATTGAAATTTCCGGACAGTAAGAGTAAAGTCCCGGTTGAACGCTGTGTATCGGGAGCACTTCATGCCCACAAAGTTGTGGCGTGTAAGTAAATGTTTAACGGTATTTTTTTTTAAACCTCCATGAGTTTCGCTTGTGTACGAAAGTATTGCCGGTCTTCTTAATACCTAACATAACAAAAAACACACAACATAGTAAATTTATGTAAATGAGATATTGGTAGGAACCCAAACTCACCTGTTTGAATACAGAGCTCACAACTGGAAAACGGGGACATAAGAAAACTCACAGAATGAAATCATACTGAGATTACTTTATCAGAAATATTAAAATGAGCAGAGAGGACTTGGGTAATATTTAATTGAAAAAAGAATAATATTTTATGATAATTTGACTGAAAGTGTTAGCTATTTCTAAAAAAATGCATTTTAGTTAGAGATAGAAATATTTCATACGAATACTTTGAGTTTTTCAGTTAGCTGGCAACACTAGCTCAAAAGTTATATAAATTTTATTAAGTTCATGTCGGATGCTTGGCAGAGAATTCAATTGGTAAAGAAAAAGAAAACTGATGTCTCAGGGATTTTGTAACAAAAAATATTATGTCATTTAAAAATAAATGTGCATATAAATAAAATAGCTCAGACTATGCTCAACTCGCTTTGCCTCTTATCTGGCAAAAATCATAACGCTGACGTAAACTGATGAACTCTGTGGCAAAATCTTCGGACGAATCCAGACGAAAAATTAAATATAATATCTTGATCTCTTCTTCTTTCTTTACCTGCAGTGATCCCTTAATAAGGCCCTCTGGCCTTAAATGCCTTATTAAGATCTTAGCACTAAATAGCTTATTCACGCGTCCAATCACTCATAACTAAAATAAAACAAATCGCGGCTGTACTCTGTACACACACTCTTCTTGTCAAAATCCACATCACGTCTTCTGCCACATCGGGCGGTCTGTATTCAAAGCCGGACTCGTAAAATAATTTAAGAATTTCATAAAATTCTTACCACGGGAGACCACATCTAGCCTCCCTGGTCCTGCATCGAAAAATCCAATATGGCTCATCTTCTTAACGGTAATGTTCCAAAACGTAAATATTTATATGACAATTTAATCTGAAAAACAGTGTAGCACGCACCAGAATTAGTTATACCCCAACTATTGGTTTCCATAGGAACGTAACGAAATGTAGCGTACTTCTTTCAAAAAGATAAACATTCTTTTGTTATGTACTTAAAATAGAAGAAATTCTTAATAACCTTAAACAACACTATTTAACACTCAAAACGAAATTATTTATTAAAATAAAAATTAAGTTGATAACATTGCGCTTTGTCAAAACAAACATTAAAATATAATTAAAATAATTTTCAATAATCTTAGTTCCGACNATTGGTTTCCATAGGAACGTAACGAAATGTAGCGTACTTCTTTCAAAAAGATAAACATTCTTTTGTTATGTACTTACAATAGAAGAAATTCTTAATAACCTTAAACAACACTATTTAACACTCAAAACAAAATTATTTATTAAAATAAACATTACGTTGATAACATTGCGCTTTGTCAAAACAAACATTAAAATATAATTAAAATAATTTTCAATAATCTTAGTTCCGACTTCTCAAACAACTATAAAATTCGATAAATTTTCTG
This sequence comes from Clitarchus hookeri, assembly GCA_002778355.1. NCBI lineage: Eukaryota > Metazoa > Arthropoda > Insecta > Phasmatodea > Phasmatidae > Clitarchus > Clitarchus hookeri. The sequence goes on along the minus strand of NQII01005148.1, from coordinate 32,640 downwards.
ATGTTACATAATTGCTCCCCTAGATTTTGATCGTTTTTACTAGCAAGAATTTTAACTAATTGTAACTACGATTATTTCTCATCAGTGGAAGCTCATCGTTTAAAAGTACTGAACCCAGTTTATTTTATCTTAAATATGTACAATAAATCAGTACTGTGTTTATGTTAATAACACATGAAGCAGTGAAGTCTGATAGGTGTCCGTAAATATTCAGTTGTGGAAAATTGTTTCCAGCACGTGTCCACCTTCACATGCTACACACTGCTCCGCCCTCCGCCCCAAATCCTCGAACACCCTTGCCAGAGTGTCAGGTGGAATGGTGCATATTTCTTCCCTTTTGTTCTCCATCAATTGTTGGCGCGTTTGTGGCCTGCTGCGATACACCCTGTCCTTGAGGTAGCTCCACAATATGTAATCACACACTGAAAGATTTGGCTATTGAGGTGGCCAGTTCGTCTCCAAACCGTGAGATCACATGGTTGTGAAGCCTCTCTCTCTCTCTCGACAGTTGTGTCGTGGACCTCGCAGTATGGCAAGTGGCTCCTTCCTGCTGGAACCAATATTCTGTTAGGTCCCTCTCCTTGACAGCTGGCAGTAACATCTGTTGCAGCATATCATTATNCGTGGTTGTGAAGCCTCTCTCTCTCTCTCTCTCGACAGTTGTGTCGTGGACCTCGCAGTATGGCAAGCGGCTCCATCCTGCTGGAACCAATATTCTGTTAGGTCCCTCTCCTTGACAGCTGGCAGTAACATCTGTTGCAGCATATCATGATATCTGTCGCAATCGACTGCAATAGTAGTCTAATTGTCATCTTGAAAGAAATAAGGTTCAATGAGGACATTTGCATGTACTTCACTCTGCGTGGAGGGGACGCTCGTGGATAACCATGAGATTCTCCGAAGCCCATATTCTGCAGTTTTCTTTGTTGACTTAACTTGTGAGATGAAATTGCGTCTCGTCACTCACGACGACAATTAACAGGAACTGTGGATTTTCGGCCGCAAGCTGCAGTACTGCGCGGGCAAACAGCAACCTGTTACCATGATAAGCAACTGTTAAATCTTGTGTTAGCTGGATTTTGTACGGAAAACAATGCATATCCTGCGACAAAATCAGTCTCACTGATGTGACGGACGACCCAATTTGTTGGGAACGCTAGCGAGTGGATGTTCGAGGACTTACAGTCACACTTTCCCGCACCAGTGTAATGTTCTGCTCAGTTCTTGCAGAACGCTGACGACCACTCCGGGGTTTGTCGGCAACAGTGCCGCTCTCAAGGAATAGTGATACACATCTCTTAATCACGTATTTCGATGGCGCAACACGAACACGGAATTAACGCCGATAAGCTCGTTGGGCAGAAATCCCAGAATTGCCATGAAATAAGTTAAGATGCACCACAGCAGCTCTTGCTTGCACTGTCCACCAATTCATCGTAACTCCTGGACTTGGGCATCAAACTCAAACAGACATCAACACGCTACATTAACTCGTTGCAATTGTATGTCATCTTGAAAGGGGTTCACTGGCGCATCTATCATTTAAACAATCTTAACTAAATCAAATTTTAAATCTTTACACATAAAAATCTGCAAGTTCTTCCAGAGTCCAAAATTGTAAAATTGTAAAACACATTGAAACAGACTAGTTACAAGAAAATAATAAATATTGAAAACATAAATAAAACATTTAAGAGTATAATGCTAATGAGTATAAAAATATTTTTTTTAAATTTGAAAATAAATAGTGTAAGTTTCTAATATTAACAATTAACATTGCTACTCAGCGTCTGTAGCATTAAACTCTTTGGAACTGTGCTCTGCTACTTCGGGTGTCTCCATTGAATTTCGTGCAGTTCCTCTGACCTTTAGAATCTTAGTCATTAGTCATTAGAATCCCTGAAACATTGCTTCAAAAAGAGGTGCAGCGCAGCTTCAGTTGAACGCGAAGATTTCCGTGGAAGGCCGGTCCGCGTCGCGTTCAGCTGTTGAAGTAGGGAGTCCTTACACTGGAACAATGTCTATCGCCTTGAAATATCGGCGCTATTTACCTCATTTGCCATCACGTCTGGTGCTACAATACACATGCCGCGTATATTTCACCCTTTGTTGCGTTATAAACGATTTAGGGCTGAAGCTGATGTAGCTTGTTAGCCACAACGCGCCTCCATTAACTAAGTATGTGCTTCAGCGTGTGCCCAACGTTTGTTCATGTGTCAAAATAATAGTTCTAAATGAATATATTATACCAGTTTAACAGTTACTTTGGTCGCATAGCACCAATATATTATAGTGACGTCCAAATAATACAGTTTGCATTATACACTGTATCGCAACAAGAATACTTCACTCGCATTTCAAAATATTTGCCTTAATGCTATCATTGTTCATTAAAAAAAATTCCCATCCCCTTAAGATATCTACATGGTACTTAGCAATTTAATACTCATAGATAATAACAAAATTATAAATTCAACATTTAAATAAAATTTTATAGAAACTCCTAAATATTCTCATTCAAACAGCTTTATACAACATGGAAACATATGCAGAAAAAAATTGAACAACACAACACATTAATTCATTCATAAGATACACAAACTAAGTACAACATGTGAGAAGATTCTTGAAGAAAACGTATCCAACGCTGACTACAAATCGATTAATCAAGGAGATCCTAATATAAACCAAACAGGATTAAAGGAGAAACCACAGTTAGTATAACTCGTTAAACATAGCGTCTACCTGATTTGCATTTTTAAAAGAATGCAGTTGCTTTGTGAATATATTAAGGGGGAAACCCTTTGTTTTATTTTTGCCAGATTTCTCTAGCCGAGTCATATCCACATGATGTCATCAAATCACGTAAGTCTGAAAAGGAACGCCGCAAACCTAAGTTTGGAGCAACACTAGCTGAGTGCGGGCAAGTTGGCAAACCCGGAAATGATAGGCAGGTTTTAGCTCAAAAATCATACTGGCTACTTTTTCAAAAAAATTTTTCGCATTGGCGGCTTTCGTTACCAGCACACTACATCTCTTATTCCAGTTCAGCCGAGTTCTAAGCGTCGGGCCGCTTCTGTAAAGAAAACAGTCTTCGAGTTACGTGGACAAATCACTGATTCTCACATTAACAGAATAAAAATTCTTGTTTTGCGGAACAATGACATGTCGCAACTATACGAGAGTTATAAATTCTTCACGCACATATTAATTAACTTAAGCATCCACAGAAACAACATAATTAATAACATCAACCACATGGTAGGTTCAAATTATCTCGTAGAAAAATTGGGGCCACGGTGGCTGAGCAGTTAGACTTTCCGCCTCCCACCAAGGCGAAAAGGGTTCGATCCCCGGCCGGGTAATCCCGGATTTTTGCTAGTAATAATCGTACCGGACGATACCAATGGTCGGTGGGTTTTCTCGGAGTTCTTCCGTTTCCCCCACCCGCGCATTCCGGCACTGCTTCATTCTCAGCTCATTTCACCCTCATCGGCTCTCAAGACCTCGTTAATAATAGTCACCCAAATCTCTGTACTCGACTCTACTCGACTTGAAGAAAAATTCGCTCATTTCATTACATGACAAATATTCAGGTTGACACCTGCTTCTGAAAAATTACACCAGCGTAGGAAATACGCAATACACTTTAAGAGCCGTCAAGTCAAAATTCCCAATAACCTTGCCTGTATATGGAAGGCGTGTTCATAGCAATTTTTATTTATTATTCTGCTTACACAATACGGCCCAGAGTATAACAGCATTAGTTTACTTGAGATTCGGTCCCAGAACTTCCTTTCGTGGACGGCTCGCACTAAAACTAACTGCCCTATTTTCAATTTCGTAATTTTTTTCTCCTTTTCCTTCCTACGACGTGTCTCAGCTGCATAAATCAGGCGTTTCTTCACAAAAATTTAATTTCTTCTTTTAAATCAGTTTCCTTCAAGGTCGTGTTTCCCGCTGTACTCAGTGATATAGGCGACTTGTTACGGTCAAATTAATTATATAGATTGCTGGCCAACAATTACTTCCAAAGGGGTTAATGTGGCCGACTCGTGCACCGTGTTATTAATAATAAACTCTATGAGTGGTAGCGTATATCTCCAGTTCTGTTATACGATGTGGCAACATGCTCGCAACATATTCCCCAGCGTCCTCTTACGATGCTCAACAGAATTGCCTTGGTTGCCTAACAGCTGTCGTCGTGGGTAAAATTTTCAATTTACTTGTGCCCTCTTGCAAACTTTTCCTGTGAACTGCATGCCTTTATCAGATAAAACGCAGCATGACTGACCTACCTCTTCAATGCATAATTACAGTTTATTAAGCACGGTGTGGGCGTTTGCCTGGACAATAGCATATAGTTTTGTGTACTTTGAGAACACCTCCATGGCTGCAAATATATGTGTCACTCTGGCTTTGGATTGAGGGAGTGGACCAAACAAATAGACGGAAATGATGTCCAACGGGTTCTTGGGAATCATCGGTTGAATTTCACCCATTAGATTTCCTTGTCGATGCTTACATTTTTGGCAGAAATCACACGTTCTTACCGCACTCGTAACGACTGGTTGCATTTTCTTCCAGAAAAATTGTCTTCAAATGGCCTCATACGTTTTTCATGGCGTAGCTTATCGTACGTGTCCAACATTAAACTTAGCTGTAGTTTTTCTGGAACCACTAACTTCCAAACGTCTTCGAATTTGGATTTCGGTTGGCCCTGATGAAACAATATGCTGTCTCCAGTCGCACATAACATCATTAAGCAGGTGCTCTTTTGGAACATGCTTGAGCTTATCCAAAATAACACTGCAGAATTTGTCAGTGCCTTGGACCTCCTTCAAATTCACAAAATTACTTTGCCAATTTATCACTGACGTGGAAAACTTCTTTGCCGAGTTACGACATACTCCTCGCCTTTCTTGCTGCGTAACCAGGTTCTTCTTCTGGGATACGACTAAGATAGCAGGCCGCACAATTATTATAACCTTTTATGTGTCTGTGCTCAAGGTCAAATTCCATCTGGTTAGCCGACTGCCAAATATGTTGCTGGTCATGACGCTTAACAGAGCTTGGTGGTCGGTTTGCAAAATTATTTTCTCTCCTAACAGGAGATTTCGGTACTAAGCGAAGCCCACACTATTCCCAGTATGTCCTTCTCTGTTACAGCGTAGTTTTTCTCGGCCTTGCTCAAAGTATTGCGCTCGACATAGCCACTGTCACATGTAAACCGTCGTGTTTGCCAACACCTCACCGACATGTTTGGTGATAAGTGGATTAAGATAGGCCATTCTGCTAGCGAGGGAATCAATGTTACTATAAATCCTCCTCATTTAGTACTGCCTTCTCCTTGAATATTTGTGCGCAATATTGGCAATGTGCAACAGCGTCCTTGCGCATAGTGAAGAGTGACTAGGTTATTATGAATGCAACGATACATTAGTGTAACACTACCCGTGCAACCACGTGTAAACCGACAGTCAGGAATCATTTTGCTATAACGTACTCCGTGTGCAATGGCCACCACGGTCACCCAACCTCACGCCAGTCGATTTATTCCTGTGTGGCCACATCTGTACTCCACGCCTGTAGAACGAATACAGGCGACATGCAACGTGGTTTAAGCCAGAGAGGGTCCGCCAGGCATTTCAACGTCTGCAGTCAAGCAGAGGGTCACTAATTTGTGCACCTTCTTTAGGTTACTGTATGGAGATGTTTAAAAAGGCAATCAATAAAGTACTGCCACCTACAAACGTCTAATTACTTTTTGTCACCACCATCCTTACCTTCAGTACTACTTCAAGTGCCATTGATTCCTGGGATATAGGCGGTTTTTGATTGTTGAATACAATTCGGCCGACCTGCCGGGCGTTATAAATTGCTGTACAAAGACGCCTATTATCGAAACGGGGCGTCTCCGGACACCCGTCCTCTGACAAAGGTTATTCTTCATTACATTAAATATGACCCCTAGAAGTATTTCACAATGATTATGTACCATTCTGGATATAACAAAAATATTTTTCCAAGTTATGGCACCATTCTGTGGCAAAACAGAAAGACAGAGATCGATTTCTAAATGAAGTCGTTCCAGAGAAAAATTGCCAGCCGTGTGGACGCCACAGTTGAAAATGAAACACAATATTTTAGTTGATAAATTATAATACAGGAATGGAAATTATTTATTTTACATTGACGTAAGTGTCATGTGGTTAAATACTGTCCTTACATTTGGGAGATCAAGACTTCAACCTTTACAGATTACACTTGAAAAGGGGGTTTACTTATTCTACGAGGTTTTCAACCTTCATACGTACCCATTCGCTATTCAATTTTTTCTTCACAGCTTCATTTATGAAAAGCCCATTGTGTTCCTGTAGGCATATAAAATGAAGAAACTGATAATGAACATATATTTTAAGTCGTCGGAAACATTTTTTTGCATCATTCAAAGGAGCAAATGGCGTATAAAATCCGTACTCGCTGTGATATTGGAAATCCTCATGTATGTATATACCACTAATGCGTTGAAATACGCTTGCGGAAATATTATTTTAACGGATTACCTTTTTCACTCTTTCATAATTTGTATAGATTGTATACTTAACGTTTGTTGTACAAAAATTGTATAACTGTCAACGGCGGAAAAAAATTACTTAATGCATTATCAAAAATTGTTTTATTAATTGTAATGTAAATACCATCTGTCCTATAAACATTTCAATGCTTTTAAAAGTTCCAAAAAGAAAATTCTTGGGTTTGTCTTTTTAAAAATACCTTTTTTCTTTTAATCGAAGGCTATTTAGCTTTATACGTTGTGCCGTCGATCGAAGTTCAGAGGAAAACTATTATTACGAAGGCTTTGCTCGCCTCAGTGGTCGATAAATGAAACGTGTCACTCATGCCATGTAGGGGGTGGGGGAGGAATAAAAAACATGATTTTAGCTAGATAAGAAGGGAAGATAGAGTGATCGCTGCTTCAGTGCTGATAATGCGAAGCATGATAGCTTTGGTGGGGAGCCAGCGCGTAAGTGAAGCAGACATTTTGTGCACGGGTTCTCTCTTTTAAGCTGTTAAGGCATGTTCCAAGATGCCTGAGGCACAGAATAAGCTGGCTGACAGAACCAAAATGGGATGTACGTCGCTTTAAGGTAGAAATTAATTCCTTCATTGATTCATTTATTGAACGAGACGGCGTCTGAAGGCAAACAAGGGTGCCGCTCGGTAAAAGTTAATTATTTAATATTTGTAAGGAATTTTTTCCACCTTACAGCCATTACTTGAATCCATGCTTTCTTATTACAAAGAAATTTTGATCACCTAGTTTTTGAAAAATTGCACGTCAAAATCCCAAATGTGGAATTTTTTCATACGTACGTGTAAAATAAACGATAACATTTAAGAAATAAAACAAACGGAAACTTTGACAAAGAAGATTGGCAGGTAATGTAATAATTTATTTTAAGGTTTGCTTAGCAAAATTTATTTTAACAAAGTTCGTCGATTGCTACAAATCAAAATATGCAAAACCGTCCTTTTTAAGCAATTTGTAATAGCGTGATGTAAAAAGTTTCTTGAAGTAAGTCATGGTGTATTACTTTGATGTGAATTATCTGATATAAGAAAGGAGAACTAGTTTCTATTATTTATACTTAAGAAAACTGAAACTTTGATTTTGACGTATTATTACGAAAAAAAATGCAACCTAAACTGTTTTTTTATTTGATTTAATAGTACATGTAAGTAATATATATAAGTTAAACAGTTTTACAACAAATAAAAATAATTATTTCTAATACTGTGAGAGGTTACCTCTTAGTTTGGGCGAGCGTCTTAGAGTCTCGTCTATGCATTTTGATTGATGCATGTACGATATCGGTCGTACCGCATTGCTAGCAAGTTGCTTTACTGCCTGCTGCGGATAGAGTTCAGGGCACTATTGGCAATACCGCTTAAGTAAGATAGGCTGTTTAATGAAAACATCATATACATATCCCTCATACGTTTGGTTTTAATTTCAACTAAACGTTATTTCACTATTAATTTAAAACTTATAAAAGCCCAGCTAAGTTATTTACTTTAAGTTATTGTTTAAAATTTCATTGCTACATAAACATACGTGAAATACGGAAAGACTACAGAAGCCACCGGTTTAAATAACCTTGAAGGAGTAGCTGAAGACGTAAAACAAATTTTTCTTATCACTGACAATATAACTATAAAAAAGTTAGTCTCTGTTCAAGCTCAAATTTTTAGGACTTTACGAATTTATATACTCAAATGCAACCTTTAAAACGCATTGTTAATAATGAATACGCTACTTCGTTTAACAGAAGACGAACGAAGGAAGCATAAGGACAATCCAGAATTGTCATAGAAAAGGAACGGAAAGCCGCTAGGAAATAGCCATCACTATCCAATCTAACGGAATAGACTCTACGACCTCATGAATGCTAGTCAGCTATGCCAGCACATGCATAAATACGTACGGTACGCACATAATAATGTCTGCGTCAAAATTCTCCACTCAGAAACTCTACTATAGTCCGCAAGCACGAATCAGCTTATCCAGCCTGTCTTTAATTTTTTCCATTCTTTTTTTATCAAACGAAGTGAAAATGTAATTTATTTTTGGCACAGACCATATAAATAAGTTAAATGTGTGGGCCCACGCAATAAAGTGTACGAAGCCCTCCATAACAATAAATGGCAATCCATTTGCCTTTCGTAACGTAGCACGAATATTTTGAAACCAAGCTCGAAAATACAAAACTAAACGCAATAGATTTCGAACTCGGCGTTGGCAATAAAGACAAATGACAATTGTGAAATAAAGAAGGAATGGCAGTGAAAAGCGTGGGTTGTATTCGTTGTATACGACAATATTTAACCAAATCAGTTGCGGAGCCAAGGTGACGTAGTGTTCAGACAACTCGCTTACCACAACGGCAAATCCAATTCGATTCCAAAAGAGGTAACTCTTGATTTTCGCCTTGGGAAACGTCCGGAACGTTGCTATCAACTGATTGGTTTCCTCGGGGTTCTACCGTTTCTCCAAACATTGCATTCCGACACTGATACATATCCACATTCCTTCACCCAACCTGTGTTAAACATCTGAGACCCAAATCCCTGGAGCAACATGTCAAAGAATATTCTTCACGCAGATATACCTCACATCGTAACCTACGTAAACCTGTTGTAGGTACTCCATGTCGGGGTACTTGCACGTCGGTACTTGCATGTAGGGAGCAAAAGAGAACACNCGTAAACCTGTTGTAGGTACTCCATGTCGGGGTACTTGCACGTCGGTACTTGCATGTAGGGAGCAAAAGAGAACACCGCACTCCATAGAAACTAGTATAAGCTTTAAATATATATCATGGCTTCCAATATTTTAGCGCAATAAAATAATACAGCTCATTTATTCCGCACTACACTTTTAAAATGAATCAATCTTTTGAATAACTGACATTTCAGTCGCTCTATAATTATTGTCATTTCCCCAAATCCTTTCCAACATATCAATGAAATGCATTTACTATCCATGAATTGGAGTATCAAAATTCACTATAAGTTGATACAAATCATTGGCAAACTTGTAAAAATAAATCGTTTAAGCAATCTGTTGGCACTGTGGTCAGAAGTACATTTTCAGATTATTTCGTTTAAATCCCACCAATTTTAATTAAGAGCATGATGTAGTCAGACTACAAGACACACTCCCCTATTCGCATCTTTAAACAAAGTGTTATGGAGAAATTCTCAGCATACATACCTCCATTTCATGTGTAGATACATTTACCGCAATCGCTTTTTAAACTTAAAATGTTATTACAGATTCGCATATATTCTTAATTTCTCTAAAATTATCATGCATTTGGTAATTTCGAAACTGGAACGTAGAATTCAATACTTAGTTAATTAATCTAGAAACACAGTTACTATTTTATTGCCGGAATTCAAATATCAATAAATGCTGACAGTGTATTTCTAGGCCCGATAAGTATCAGAACAATCCTAAGTAAACCAGAAATATTTTTTGTCCTGAGGCATGTGAACGGTACCACAGAAATACTACTCTCTACAATATTTGATACAGAACCATTAAATGCTTGACTCAAATCGTAAGAATTTAAAAGTACCAAGACGGGAAACTAAAAATAATAAATCGACTATTTCAAAACGAAAAATTATACAGATATTGTGAAGATTACTTGAAGAGTTAAGAAAAAGATTATAAGACACGTACTCACGAAGGTTTGAAATTACCCACGTGATTGATTCATACTGACCTGTTTCAGTGTATGAATTGAATCAATGTTTCGACATTACTGTAACTGTCCTTACCGGGTAATGGTTTTCATCAAAATTTGCCCGTTTCTTCTAAAATATATAGAGCCGTTTTTTGTAAATTACATATATTTATATACCGCCTTTACAATAATTACCTGTACCAAAATTCCATATAGTGTTTTGTATAGGTCATTTACAAAAAAAAAATACGGTATATGACTCTAGAAAAAGTAGCTTATTTTAGGTAAAAAGCATTTACAGTCATGGACAATTGCAATAGTGTCGGAAAATTGGTTAAATTCATACATTGAAGCAGGTTGGTACGAATCAACTACGTGGGTCATTTGAGACTACGTGAGTTTTTATTGACTGATTCATAACTCCTCAAGTAATCTGCACAATATCAATACAATAAAAATATTATATCTTCGTTAAAAAAATTAGTGTAGACCCTACTAAGACAAACGAGTTTCCATTTGCGTTGTAACCAATAATATTCCGGTGAAGAGGCCAAAAAAGAATTAGCAGGATTACATTAATTCTCTAACCATATATTATCAAAAATACACAGAGTAGATTGCAGCTCATAAGCATTATTGAATGATTATTTCTTTGGGCATAACTACCACAGTTTACAGAGTACTGATGTTTTGCGGAATTTTTATATAAGTGTCTGTGACAAGAGTTTCTGCCGTGATGCTATGGTAGACAAGGTTTTGTTGTTAAAATAATGTTTTACTTAACGGTGATAGATTTTTTGAGCTTAGTGATAAAGTTTTTAGCATGCTTGCATCGTAGAGATTTTAATTATTGCTGAGCGGTGATATGATCTCAAAATTCAGTATAATATGTGTTAAAAAGGAAAATTAGGCCAAGTTACTGTGATCAGGATATACCATGTTCATCTTCAGATCTTCAGAGTTATGTTTGCAAAACTTGGAACGTAATTACAAATCGATCTATGTGGATTACTTACATTTGTATATATGGTATATTTCTGGCAAAATTTTAACTACCTGACGAAAACTGTCGCTGAATTGTCGTTAGTGAGAAAATGTTAAATAATATCTAAATTATTTTATTTTATTCTTTGCTTATTCTTGACTTGACAGGATTTTCATGTCAATTTAAATATACCTTATTTCGGGAAGAATTGCCAGATGGTCAAGAAAGCTAAGTNTGTTGTTAAAATAATGTTTTACTTAACGGTGATAGATTTTTTGAGCTTAGTGATAAAGTTTTTAGCATGCTTGCATGGTAGAGATTTTAATTATTGCTGAGCGGTGATATGATCTCGAAGTTCAGTATAATATGTGTTAAAAAGGAAAATTAGGCGAAGTTACTGTGATCAGGATATACCATGTTCATCTTCAGATCCTCAAGGTTATGTTTGCAAAACTTGGAACGTAATTACAAATCGATCTATGTGTATTACTTACATTTGTTTATATGGTGTATTTCTGGCGAAATTTGTACTACCTGACAACACCCTTCAATAAATTTAGGTAATATAATGAAAAACTGCCTGACGACGACTGTCGCTGCATTGTCGTTAGTGAGAAAATGTTAAATAATATATAAATAATTTGATTTAATGCTTTTCTCATTCTTGGCTTGACAGGATTTTCATGTCAATTTAAATATACCTTATTTCGGGAAGAATTGCCAGATGGTCAAGAAAGCTAAGTNTGTTGTTAAAATAATGTTTTACTTAACGGTGATAGATTTTTTGAGCTTAGTGATAAAGTTTTTAGCATGCTTGCATCGTAGAGATTTTAATTATTGCTGAGCGGTGATATGATCTCAAAATTCAGTATAATATGTGTTAAAAAGGAAAATTAGGCCAAGTTACTGTGATCAGGATATACCATGTTCATCTTCAGATCTTCAGAGTTATGTTTGCAAAACTTGGAACGTAATTACAAATCGATCTATGTGGATTACTTACATTTGTATATATGGTATATTTCTGGCAAAATTTTAACTACCTGACGAAAACTGTCGCTGAATTGTCGTTAGTGAGAAAATGTTAAATAATATCTAAATTATTTTATTTTATTCTTTGCTTATTCTTGACTTGACAGGATTTTCATGTCAATTTAAATATACCTTATTTCGGGAAGAATTGCCAGATGGTCAAGAAAGCTAAGTGACATTATCCATTNAATATCTATTATTTTATACTGAAAATGTTTTAACATGTTGGTGAATAACTGTACAGAAGATAGCAAGAAATTACTATACTCCAGACTTGCATAAATACGCAAAATGTCGAGTGTTTGTCTCTAATAGTACACGTGTATTCGATTGTAGCATTTGATGATGATAATGGAGAAATTGATATATTATTCTGAAACTACAGTCACCTGCAAGGCGTTAATAATCCTTTTTTCTCATTTTGCACTCGTAGTAGATCATTCAACCGAGTAACATTTTGTTAGCAGCTCCTGGAGACCGAAAAGGTAAAGATTACCTTTGATGGTTGACTCAACTAATATTGAAAATCGAATAATGAGACGTCAACCCCAGCAGAACACACAAAAGTAAATTATATGTAATTTCCTTAACAACTTCGAAAAAATCTGGTAAACTATTTTGAGCCATAATTTACAAAATTCACAAAACATCTTCCCTACTTACAATAAGCATATACTTGGTCAAACGCTCTGCTAGAATCAACATCGTATTAACTGTTGTTACGAAGTGCATTCATTACGTATATAAAAAAATACACTTCAAGTTCATAAAAACATTCCTTATAAAATACTACTTGCAAACTACGAACAACCAAATTTGTATAACTTTGAATTATTTACGGCTACGACGATTTTACGAGAAACTCTTATTTCATAATTCAGTACGTATGCAAATGTCTGCAGAGATATAAAAAACAAAAATAGTTAAAATTGCTCTAAGTAGGTAAATTAACTTTATATCTGTTGAAACTGCTCCACTGGAATAAGTAAACTTCTACGTATTAATTAAGTTGCTGGTACTCTCTGATTTAACTGTGATTTATACTTGTTCCTAGTGAATTACGCTGGCCTAGTACTAAAACTTCAGTTCATTCCAATGCATCGCCAGTAACGTACAACTCAGTAAGAATAATTCCATTAATTGAAATCACTGATTAATTTTTAAATTGTATTGACAAAAAACAGTTCTAATGAGAATTCAATGAGATTTGTTAACTATTTGCCGCAGGCCACGATAAAAAATCAAATGTTTCCCGTCCTGTTGACTCTTTATAACTATAATGTAAATAAGGAAATGTATGGAATAGAGTATCAGCCGTACGCACTATTGCAAAATGGCTCTATCCTACATGCGCAGGGCCTCGTTAGCGTACTGTTAGCACGTCGATCTTCCATCACGGTGGGCCGACTTCAACTCCAGACGAATTTGAGTGTTGATTTATCACACGTTCCCAAAGGACGGCGGTTTTTCTCAGGGTATTCTCGTATTCTGATCACAACATTCTATCGTTTCTCCACCCACCTCCTGAATCATTCTTCAGGCTGACCGAGGAGTAAAATTTGTGTGTCGGATAGGATAATCGACTGTTTTCCACTATACTCTACTTATTCCGCCCATTTTTATCCTACCTTAAATGCATGTACAAAGTGTAGGTTATATATTAAATAATGGCAAAAACTTTACGAAATTAAACATATTGTGGCTTTCCGTGAGATTCCACTTTTCTACACAAATATAGGACCGCTATTTTCTATATGGATAAATAGCTCGTTAATTGGCCCGAATGATAATCGCGATGGTCTTTTGCCATAGTTTTCTGCGTTAAATGCTACGTATTTCGATTTCCACGCAAATGATCTACAAAGATAAACACACACCTGGCCAGACTTACTAGCAACGTTGAAAGGTGTTCGACTGTTGTTGAGGGAAGGAGAGAAAACCTTCAGAAATATCCTTCACATCGTTCCCATTGTCCGTGGTACTTAAGAGCGCTTGCGATATAACAGATTGCTGAACATTCTTATCTCAAGTCTGAAAGTACCCAGAAGCGAAGGTGGGAAAACAAAAGAAAAGTCGTTTCTGCATGAAACTTTCTAAAATATTCCCCAGCTACTATTTCTATGTCTTCATAAATTTATGAGGCACAATAAATCTGTTCCTGTATCTGTATATTATGCCTCAGGGCAACTTACGTCTGAGGTAAAAATGCGTATTTACAGATATCTGTTTTTACAATGATATACGAACTCTTAAACTTTAAATTTTCTCTCTTCTTTGATCTATCAACTTTAAAGATACAAAAAAGGGAGCATAGTTTANACCAACTTTAAAGATACAAAAAAGGAAGCATAGTTTAAACTTTTGAAGTTAAATTTGCAACAAAAGTGAAAACAAAAGAGCACTGCTTGTGTTAAACCTCCATTTCCATTTTAAAAAAAGCTATAATCTTAGAGAGAGTTGAGAAATTAAAAATCGTTTATAGAGTCGCATAATGTCGCTGCTCTGTTAAAAACAAGAACTTGTGTCAAACAAAGTTCGTCTTGTGTACCAAAACATTTAAGCTGATTACCAACTCAAACGATCTATTTTGATGACATGTAGCAATGAGTCATCCCCAAATACAGCCACAGGCGAGAAACCTACATAAGGTTAAAAATACATATAGTTCCAAAACATCGTGAATTTTGGCAATTTCATTACTTTGTAATATGAAAGTAGTGCTTTAAAATATTATAATTGTAGAAACACTAGCACCACTAATTTCGTCATAGAGAGTGGATATAAACTCCACCGACAAACTTCGGCAGGTGAATTATCAACAAAAAATAGGTCGAAAACATATACACGACATAAAGTCTAAGTCTATTCCGAAGGGGTGAAAACAGCCCTTGAAAGTGTATTTGAATCAGAAGGGTTTTGATAGTTACATAACCATAATTAACAATAGCTGGATGACTGACCGGATACTGCATTATTTAAAGGACGAAATACAAAGCAAAAAAATATGGGCACCAATATCAACCCCAATCCATAAAAATTAAGGAGTTGGCAGAACATTTGTGCAAATGAAAATGTAACGGTATCACTTTGTTTATTTTTTCCTGTCAATTTGTAATCTACCGTACGTGGTGAATCAAACTTCCGTCTTGTATTTTTTTACTAAATGCTACCGTTTTTTGCGAAATTAATTCATGCCAATGAAGGTGACGTGGGGTGGAGATGGAACAATGGCAAAATTACATGGCTGTGAAGTGGGTGGTCCCCGAAAAAAAGACGTTACGCAGATAAGAATATTTGTATCGACCCCGCCGGGAATGGAGTCCGATTTGCCGTGGTGGGAGGCGAGCCTCTGGCCACTGCGCCACCACTTGCGTATCAGCGATAGTTTGTTGGGGTAGGTATGGATAACACGTGCCACACGACTTGTTCCAACAATACATGGTGTCATTCAAAACAGCATGCGCCAACAGCAAATGTGTTTCTATATGCCAGACATTGAGATTCATTGGTGGAAAATTATGAATTAATGTTTCAAAAACGGCCGCAGTTAGCTTAAAAGCACAAGACGGAAGTTTTGTTCACTATGTATAGTAAATTACAAATCCACAGGACAAAACAAACAAAGCGATACAGTTACAATTTTATTTACACAAATGTGTGGCCAACCCCTCAATTTTAATGGATGGGGGTTGATTTTGGAGCCCACATCTGCTTCAACTACACTTCCAAGGGCGGTTTTCACACCATCGGAATAAACTTAGGATTTATATCGTGTGTATGTTTTCGACCTATTTTTTGATGATTAATCACCTGCCGAGGTTTGTTAGTGGAGTTTATATCAATCCTGTATAAACACCTCTTAAAATATTGATGTTATGTAGAAGACTGAAGAGGAACTTCATTTAATTAGCTCAAGACTACAATGAATATAAGCTTCTTGTAAGGGAGGTCCAAATAATGTTAGGTCTGTCAAATACAATATGTGGCTAACCTGTTTGTATCGTTGTCGCGTAGGCTGAACATTATGACGGGAAGCGACGGGTGGCGTGCCAAAAGAAGAAGCTGCTTCCTGTGGGCAGTTCTTCTCGGCGTGGGTCCACAAATGGACCTGTGCAATGTCAAAAATATGTTCCTCAATATAAGGAAAATTTCTGGTAAACATTTAAGTGTCCCTTAAATCTCCATAAAATTACGGACAGTTTGATTTTCAAAAACGGACTTCCAGTAAATTTCGCAAAACTTTCCGTGATTTCACTGTATCTCTCCATGATTAAATGTAACCTCTCCGTTAATTTTCATGTTAGTTTTCTGTACTATCGGTTAAAAAAAGAGACGATAATAATAAAGACAAACTCTTTGATTTTGGTTATATGGGTATCCCACTGTGTATAAAAAAGATCATTCAAAAATATAAAATATTTTATACTTAAGGAATACTTAAACCCGAGGCAAAAAGTTAAACATTCATGACTCTCGTCACTCACCTACAACTGTTACTGAGTGTCTTTGGTATAGCTTTTTTATTTCTAGTACAGTCACAAAAGCAACTTCTTCATTTTCTATTAAAGGCAGTCTATTTTAATTTTTGCTAAATGACACAGACGCCTAATGCTACTTTTTAAGGTTTCAAATAATATGCATGTGGCGTGGATAACATAACTGCCGCAGAAACGATAATTTTCTGGCTACAGTATGTTCTGAATTAGCTTTTAAGCTAATTCAGACGTGAAAGGTGCTACGGGCGTAGCTCAATAATGAGTTATGATTCCGTAGAGCACGGCAATATAAGATGAGGTTTTTCAACATAAAGATTATACAATAACTATTTACGTGACAATTGATCGGATGAGCTTAAATTGATTACCAAGATGCGAATTAATTATATTAAATGTTATTACGTGACGCCATTACTATTACAATCAAATTGGAAAGTCCCCACCTTGTCCATGTTGCCAGAGGCTAATTCCAGGAGGCGGTTAACGACGGCCGGACACACCCATCTTCAGTGGTCTCCTCTCTGGTCGGGTCGACGACAAAAGAGGCCGCTCCCAGTGTTAACGCTGGCCTATATCGGGCGCGTTGTTTAATATACTTCGCCCCCATTTACTGGCCAGTGGAGGGTATTTCTGCAACTGTCTTTCACAAGGTGTTGTTGCAATCACACTCGTGCCCTGGTTTAATGTTTGAAGGTGTGATCAGGCAGGCCGTTCAGCTAAGGCCTGATCACATTATAACAAGTGGCATAGAAAGCTTCGTGTGGACTTGGCATTGTTCGTCCCCGAAACTCGAAGCTACAGAAAATGCGGAGACTTTCCGTATTTTGTATTTATGGAGCTCAACTTCGTTTTCCGTCGTTACGGATTGGGTTTCCTTACATTTACTTCACATTTCCGTAAAAATTCCCTTAAGTATACGGACATTTTTAACAGTGGTACAAAGAGTTGCCAAGCGTTATATAGTCTCTTGACGGCGTAATTGTCCCAAGTACCGTGCCGCCAGGAGAGGAGGTCCACCGGAGCGTCGATGCTGTTTTACAAACCATAGTCGCTGCAGCGTGTTTTGGCCTGGATACTGACTCGTCGCTGCAGTTTGCTTAGCTTGTCCTCGTTGACGCATTTATAATGACGTGCGGTGAGGGAGTGATAACTCCTCTGATTCGTCGCTCTCGTCCTATGGATGTAAATGAATACACGAGCTTCTTTGTGGCCACTTTAACGAGGACGCCTTGTTGCTTCCGGCGCCTCATTGCACAGCCGTGGGACGTTATATGCTCCAAACCAAAGAGCACAGACAAGTAGAATGTGTACTCCTCCGGTTCGCTGCAACTGTCGGGCGTCTCTGAAGGATGACCTGTGCACGATGAGGAAGCACCAGCGCGCTCCACAACACCTCGGTGCTAGCGAGGGAATCCATAACCGTGGCCGAAAACGACGAGAAACTCGGCGGCAATCCATCTTCGCAAGTCGGCGCTGCCCGGCGCAGCGACGTCTGCCGCCGTCGCCGAGCGCCTTCGTCTTGAGAAGTTGCCGGCACTGCCGGAGATTGATGGCAGACAGCTCCTGGAGGAGGGTGGTGGGGGAGACGGGCGGAAATTGGCTGCAGGTGACGATGAATCCTTCTCCCTGTACTAACTCCGCCACCTTCACGTGGGCGGTTCGCCTCCCACCGTCAAGAAGCAACCTACGATAATGTCTTCGTTCCGCGCAATTGCCTCCAAACGACTCGTCTTCCCACATCGTAGACTTGAGATGAGGTCGACCGATCATTGTATTCTGTGCATGCTCCCGACATTGTCTCGTTCGTCGCCAGCACAATTGTCAAATTCACGTGGTCAACAGAGATGAACGTGTTTTTTTACATTTAAATTTTCAACAGATGACACGTGCTCTAATATGAATAAAATACCCTGCCCTACCTCAATATTTTCTAGCTGCATTAAAACCAGGGTAAAGAAAATGAACAATAAATTTAACCTCAAATCCTACCCACGTTGTTTTTGATATTGCAGAAAAATAATCCAATTTTGGGACACGGAGAATGGCTACTGCGCAACTAGAATGAGAATTCTACTTCATCTTCACACTGCGTTTATCAAGGCGAGGGACGTAAATTGTTTGTAAGCTCGATAGCTTAAATTTTTAGGTTTCTGACAACTAGTATAGAATGTTTAAGAGAGGCCAATCCCGGGGAGCAATTTCTTACTAGCTTTGGGAACAAATATTTGACCGTACTAATCCATTCCGAGCGAGATATTTATTACGGTGTAATTTGTTTTCATTTATTATTTTTTACGGTGCAAGATAACATGGTAAACAATGTGTCATTATGGTGTAATACTTCCTCAGAAACCTGGCAAAATCTATTATCCAGGATTACTGTTTCTTAGTTTTTCAAGTTTCAAGTATATGTATGCTTTAGAGAGTAGATGATCTAAGAGGGGGGGGGGCTAAGGGGACTTCAGTCCCTCCCTTGGAGCTTGATTTTAAACTAGATAGAATTAGATTATTCTTGATACAAAGAACTTTGTTAATAATGCCGTATTAAAACGTACTCTATAGTTAGTATAATAAGAGGACATATTAAAATTTGTTTAGATAGCCTATGCACCAAGTATTGACATTCATATGAAGCATTAAAACCTAATACTTACTGGTGGTAAGAATGGGGTTTGGTTTTAATGCTAAGTGTCCTACCCATAAAGAGACCCCACCTCTTATAACCCATATAAGGTGTCTTTATCGACCATTGGCTTCAGTTTTAAGATAAGTATTTATTCATGTCCTGTGTACTCTTAAATAAAATCCTTAGAAATAAAGCAATAAAATATATCTCTCTTACTGCAATATATGTTTACGTAAACACTATAGTAACACAATACATTAAATATTTTTGACAGAGGATCATAAAAATGATCGTGTTGTTAAGACATAGATATTTTGGAAATTAATTATTTTCACTAATGCGCTCTTCGGTGACAAATAGCATCATTGTGCCACTTTTTCTTACAATTTCTCAGTGCNATAATTATTTTCACTAATGCGCTCTTCGGTGACAAATAGCATCATTGTGCCACTTTTTCTTACAATTTCTCAGTGCTATTTTATAGGTAAATTTTCTAAAAAATAATCGATGCATGGCAGTGTTCAATTTTGCATTAAGTGGAAGGATAATTTGAGATTTAGAAGTGTTTAATTAAACAATAACCGACTTAATAGCCGCCTCTTATATTGTGAGCAGAATAGGGATAATGATAATTGCCGCAATTAATTCTACTAACGATATTTGTTCACTAATATATTCTCTTTATACCGGTGAGCCTATAATATAAGGGAAAATAAGGGGGCGTTCTGAAATTGTAAATCAATCTAAACGTGCATCTCAAATTCGGGCTCACATTCACGTTTATGACGTACTCATGATTCAATCCTGGAAGCTCGTAACCCGAATTAAGGTATCTTCTTTCTACTCAGGTTGGGAACAAAACGATTNCTCATGATTCAATCCTGGAAGCTCGTAACCCGAATTAAGGTATCTTCTTTCTACTCAGGTTGGGAACAAAACGATTTTTCTTATGGGATAGTTTGGCATAGGTAAAATTTCCGCCGCAAGTTGCGCTGGTGTTCCAAAGAGGACACTTTTNACAAAACGATTTTTCTTATGGGATAGTTTGGCATAGGTAAAATTTCCGCCGCAAGTTGCGCTGGTGTTCCAAAGAGGACACTTTGAAGCTCGCGGTAAATTGAGAAATTCTATATAGGCCTATTCGTGTGTAATAGTTTATGTTTTAACTCGAATTGAAATTTATACTTGTGCGTTCCAAAATGATAATATTTATCTTTATTTCGTAACTATTATTAACGTCCTCCAATGTCTTTTTGCAATAGCAAACGGAAAAAATACAATTGTGTGAAGAATAGCGCTTTCGGAAATACGCTTGTTTTAGTTAATAAAGTTATGAGTTTAAGAACGAAATAAATATAGCCGTTTTCAAACATTTTTCGATTTGGTTGTCGCATTTTTTTTAATGAATCAATTGCGTTACACTACGTTTTAATCATTAGAGTTTTACGACCAGATATTAAACGAAATGTGGCTATATNAATGAATCAATTGCGTTACACTACGTTTTAATCATTAGAGTTTTACGACCAGATATTAAACGAAATGTGGCTATATTTCGTTAATTTCGTACGAATAACGAAGTTTATTATTTAGGTACGTTATACCACGCTACAAATCAGAACATTAAAAAAAAAAAATATGTATATATATATATATTTTTTTTAACTGCAACTATCCCATTCATTTATGTGCAAAACGAAGAAAGTCCGGTACACAGGCAACTTCAGTGCTCTCTGGCAAACAAAAGGTTTAGTTGTCAAGCTATTAGAATGAAACTTCGCAATCTGAGTAGAATAATCCTTACCCGAAACAGAGACTTAGGGACCTCCCCTAAATTCAAAATTACAGGCGGCTTGTAAATTACAAGTTTGTTAGAATATTCCCGAACATGGCTAATTTNACCTCCCCTAAATTCAAAATTACAGGCGGCTTGTAAATTACAAGTTTGTTAGAATATTCCCGAACATGGCTAATTTGATAGACGAAGCAACTGGTAACAACGGTTACTGCAGTTGCAAGGCTGCCATTTAAAAATTGGTAATTTAATTTTATTTCTGAAAGACTTAGGAGCCGTGGTGGTATAGTGGTAAGACTACTCGTCTCTTATCCAGGCGTACCGGACTTGACTCCCAGTGGGGTTGCTCCCGGATTTTCGCATATGGGAATCGTGTCGGACGATGCCACTGGTGGGCGGGGTTTTGTTGGGGATCTCCTGTTTCCCCCGCCCACCCATTCCGGCGTTGCACCACATTCACCTCGTTTCACCCTCATAGGCTCTCAAGACCACGATGTTAACAGCCGCCCAAATCTCTCCACTCACTCACTCACTTACTCACTTCTGAAAGACTTAGCTTATTAATTTNCGATGTTAACAGCCGCCCAAATCTCTCCACTCACTCACTCACTTACTCACTTCTGAAAGACTTAGCTTATTAATTTCGTATTTTATTTTTTATTCTCCTCAACAATAATTATAAATTATTTTTGAGAACAGTGCTATAATGTTGAAGTCATATTTCACCCTAATGTTTTAAAAATAATTTAGTTTCTAAAAAATTAATTTTTAGAAATAAAAATTAATTTATTTATTGATACACTCCTCTTGCAAACTGTTTGTAACTCTGAATTCAAGTAGTGTAGGCTGGATTTGAAACACGGCTGTGGATTGAAAGACTAAATGTGATTATCGTGAGGTCTGAATCCTCTGATCACCGATACGAAAAAAAAAAAAAAACTTTTAAAAATTACTTTTTGCCTATAAGAGGTTGTTCTGATTGTTTCCGGTTACAGCAATCCTCTATGGCGTGCCGTATTTTGCTCATGCCAATCCCGTAAAATGTTACATTCTGTTCCATTAAAATTAATTTCAATCTTTTCTGAAATAAATATTATTTTCAGGAAGTATTGTATGCACTTAAATCATTTTGATTTGATGCAAAATATTTAATATATTCTATACCTTGTGATATGTCAATAGCTAAAATTTGGTTTTAATTATTCCATAAACGTTTGTTTCGCTGTAGCTAAAATTTTCTTTTAAAATAGGTGACCAGTAACACTTAAACATTAATTGTTACTGCGATCATTTGGACTAGTTATAAGCCGTTATTGGACACTACGGCGTGTAAATGTAGCGTGCCTGATTGCAGTTTGCAAAATAATAGCAAACAAGGCAGCAACATAAATATTAAGTTACGTTTAGTTGCCCTTTTAACCATCCGTCTCGCCTATATCACTTCTATTACATAGCTAACGTTTTTATAAAATGGAGAAGACGGAGTGTTCCATACAAAGGAAAATTATTGAATTTATTTCAGTTGTTCGAATATAAGGTGATTTCTTATTAATTTTTGACTTCCTATGTTTGACTCGGTGATTTGTCATGAGCATACAATTGCTTGGGTTCCCGGTCCTATTTGAGGCATCGGTGGTCCGGGAAATGTTCCTACGGTAATTCCCACTTGGAGCTTATCTCAGAGTGTTTCCATTTCTTCATGTTCTCGTTCCGCCACTGCTCCACATTGACCTCATACAACTGCTTCATTCTTCAAAATTATTCATCAAGAGAGTAGATTTTGCTAACCAACAAAATACTTTTTTTGGTAAAAAGAAAACAATTATATACGCAGAGTTGACTGCTACGAATACGAGTTTGTATTCCATACATTTGCGGTGATTCGTAGAAAGGAGTTAAGTAAATTCGATAGGAAATAGTGTTATATTAAAATAATTAGTTTGATAGCGTTTCAGATTTGTTTCAACTAAGATACATCATCTTCAAATAACTGCAAAATTTTCTCGTATACAAGCAATTGCTTTCCTGGCTAAAGAAAAATTATTTTCTCAGTTTTGTGATGTTGCACCCGACTCTAATTTGGCGCCGGCCACTTACTGTTCTTACCGCATATTGACCCTGCTTCGGGCGAAAACAACATTTCATCGAGTATTTCTCCTCCTGAATTGGCCAACCCAGCAGTTGTTGACAAGTTCATAAAGGTTTAACTGCCCTTAACTGTGGACACCCGCACTAGCTAAGAACTTCCCCGTGTCCCGAGGGAAATGTAGGAGACCTCCCCTTCACCCTTCCTCATACTACTAAGGGTCCACTCCATCCAACACTTCTTACCGCCTTCGCTGCTTGTCGGCGCGGGTGCCGAAGCACGTACAAAATAAATTTATAACTTCTGTTTTTACCGACAGCAAAGAAAGGGATGGATTGGGAGGGGAAGGGCTGATAGAAGAGAGTGAGGAACAACATCGCAAAAAGGTTGTTGCGGTAGGACGAAGAAAAATGAACGTCTTTGAAGAGCACCTGTGATAAAAAAAATAGTGAGAGGCATGACACCTAAAGTTTATTTATCTTGCTCTTGGTAAAGTCGGGATGCCTCTTGCTAGGATCCAACCCTTACTAGCATTACTATACTTTGCCAAAGCACCTTAAGGTGCAAAGTTTTTCGGTCTTACACAACGTAAAACTTTCAAAAACTTTTATCAACACAATCGTTTAAAAGATTGCTTTCCAAATTATTTAGTACAGTTTAGGTCTTGCAACAAAAATTTATTACTTGTGCAATCTTTTCGAATTGTTTTCCGTAATGAAATTCCTATTATACGCTCTCCTGGACAAGGCAAAACTTTCACGTTGCATTGGATAAATTTTCGCATCCAATTTTTCTGGGGGCTATATAATTCGTTCCCTAGCATAGCGTCTTACGTTTGGATCGTGTGTGGGTTCTAATTCTTAAACAGTGCTATAGTGAAGCTGGTTTTATTCTCCTATTTTGTAGGCGTTTGTGAGGCAGTGCGCGCAAGTAAGCATGTAAGCCGTACACTGGATAGCTATAGCACCAATTTTATAACTAAAACTTCCTTAAGTAGGAAGACATTTTCATTATATCATATTAAATATTAAGAAATCTTATAAATTTATTGTTGAATTTAAACGTAACATGTATGTTAATATTATCAACTTTTGCATAGTTAACGCAACGTTTTACTTTTCAAAATATAATAAAATGGATGATTGCGAAAATAGACTAAATATGAGGTAGATTGATCTCGCTGCTGCGCACAACCAGTCTCTGCATCCCAACGTTGAACTGCTTTTCTGCCAACACGACTAGCAAAAATGGCGTGGATTGGCTTTGGGGGTAGAATATTGTTTACTAAACAAGTTCTTTGGGAGGTTTTTATACTTCCCCTAACCAATTTGTAATTCAGTTTTATTAAATTCAAATTGATAAAAAGGTATTTTATTAAAATAATAGTGCTTGTCATTTAAAAATTAAGATATAAACAAACACGTGCACCATTTTTGACCATGGAACTTTGACAGTTGTGTTGCTTTTAGGTAGGTAAACTTTGGGTATACATGCGCAGAAGACGAATAATCGGTCTACCTCATCCTTTTGATATGATTGAAAGCCTATTTCTTTGCTTGCCATGAATGTATACTTTTTGTTTTACTATCATCCTTAAATCAGAAAAGAAATCTGTTTGGAAGATATATTTTCACTACTAACCTCTGATTAATTTTAAACACCGCCCAGGAATACTCCTATATTAAAATTTCTGGACAAAAGTGTATTATGGTTATTGGCAAAGTAAATTCTACTTGTATATATGGCACCTACAGAGGAACACATATATAAAAAATGACTGGTTGTAGCAATGAGTAAATTTAGCCATATTTGAAAAAAGAAGTAACGCAAATAAATTTACCCATACTGTCGATATTTATGTTTTACTTAACAATTGATTTGAGTAAATTTGTGAGCACCGAGTCGTAACAACTGTTCGGCACCCACAGCGGCCATGCATGCTCAATCCAATTGAATCTTTTTGTGTCAAACCACATGGTTTAAAACATTAAATTATATTTCACTTTTATTTTAAGTTGGTTGTTTATATTTGCGTTTTCGTTCACCCATAAATACTGATTATGTACATTCACGTTACATATAGGCTAAAATAGATTTATGTAGTATATTTAGATGTGCTTATAGTGAAGGTTAGTAAGCGAGGGAGATAGTAACATTAGTTCTATCATAATTCATCTCAGATTATCCGACTAGACATTTCACCCTATAATATGATGCTGCAAAATTTCCGTATTACACACATGAGCAATTGAGTTAGATACATCAGCCGTGTTGGCTAATTGTCACTACGGTTGCCCCACCGAATGGAATAATGTCCGACTTCCTATGACTGGGATGTTGTCAGATTTTAAACTCACTTTCCGAGTAACATTCGAACACATAATGGGGTCGTGGCCAGATTGTTGGGGCCAGGCATATGGTGACTCCATCTCTGACGTGCAGGTGGCACGGAAATGTCCATCGGCTTCCGTGTCAAGAGCGTACCGTGCGTTCACAGATTCGTGTAGAACACCTGTATCCAGGGGCAACAGCCGTGCGTACAATGTATCGACGACAGGGGTCGCCGTTGGCTAGCTCGGTTGATAGCAGATAAACAGGCTGCAGTGAAGTGGATCACTCGCCAATTCAATGCGAAGCTACAACGATATGTGAGCAGCCATACTATCTAAAATCATCCTTGCTATGGGGTACAAAATCTGCCGCCCCACTAAGGCACCTCTATTAACCGCACATCAGCAGGCTCAACGATTAACGTGGGCGCGGAACATCGCAATTGGACTCTCTACGCATGGGAAAAAAAAGTCGTCTGGACGGATGAGTCGAAGAACACGTTGGTGCCAATCACATGAAGTGATTTATCCCTCGCGTCAGTAGGGTACAACTGAGACAGGTGGTGATATCCTCGTATGGATATATATTTACTATAGACGCACTTGAAACGTGGACTTTATTGCTCTCTGAATCAACCTGCATTGAGGGTCTATCATTAATATAGTCTGAGCGATGGCATTTCTGGTCACAGTTTCGTACCTAACAAAGCCACGTCAATAATTTACCCGAATTTTGGACAACAGCATCGAAACTGGCAAAAACCTGAAAACTGCCATACTTAAACATGTGATAGAAAAATATTTGTACACGTGTCATTATTCACTTTTAAACACTTTGAACTCAGATGTTTAAAAATTAATTTCAAAGGTTTTTAATAAATTTTTTTTTCATGGAAGCTCACCCATGCTGATGATCAAAATCGATTATAGAAATGTGTGATCACAATGACATATATTATCGCATGTCAAAATGACACTAGTACCGGTGGGCGCGGAGTATATGTACAAATTTTCCATTTGCTGAGTTGAACAAAGAAGTGTAAGCATTTTGCAATACGGGGGAGCGTGCCACGTTGTGGGTACTGACAGCTGTCAGCACCAGGACCCCGAATAACTTTGGAATTCGGGGCTGTGTTGTGATAGCTGACCACATTGTGCCCGGTTGCGCCGGCCTTTCGTATTGAGAAAGCAGGTATATTTGACCTAAGCTGCGTCGGAGGTTAACCAATGGGAATTTAGCCGAGTCCAGCTGCACGTGCGCGTGGATCGTAACACCCAACTTTTGGGTCAGGCCGGGGAGCTGGTCCTTGGACGTCAAGGTGAGAATTTCGCTAGGCGAGGGCTCCCACCCTTTCCAGGCTAAGGATGCCTAGGTGGCTGAAGATATCAGAGATGGGTATATCCTGAGAGGCGTGTAGAGATGGACTGACTCTTTCGCTGTCAGAGGTGCGTAGGTTCGATGCCTGGCAGGCCGGGAGCAGTACGACCTTGCGTCCGTTATGTGGAGTGACTTCCCAGGAGAGAGTGCGTCGCCAGTAATAGGATTATTTAGTAAAGTGTTCAGTTTTGTTATATTAAGGTTTAGAGTAAAGTAATTTTAATAAAAGCTGTGTTTTGAATTCGTTCCGAAACTTTTCCTGTGATAAGAATATTAGATTCGGATTTTAGGTAGCCCATTTGGATTGTTTTTCTTTTGACTTTGAGCACTCTCTATGTTTAAAAGAAGCCCGAAAGTAGACAAGATGGTGCTAAAATGCTCTGACAAATGAGAGTGTGTGTCGATTTTCAATTTTCCTTTCTTTTATTTAAATTCTAGTAAACTTGTAGTAAGTTCGTTTACAGTTATAACTACTCATAACTCTTAATTAAAATATAATTGTTTATATTTATTATATTATTTAATTAATTTTATAGAAATTGTCTTTGGTTATTAACAAATTTTGTTTTCAGTACGTATTCCCACCTGAGTAATTGTCGATGAACTTCTAAGAAATAGTGTATTAATCGTTCATTGGGTTGTGTGTATTCTTCCAGTAAGTTGCTGTTTAGTCCTGCACAGCGCCAAAGGTAATTCTTGTATTCTCCCGGATGGCATGGTCTCTCGTTTATTTGATTTTGTTATATGAATAGCTTCTTACTGTCTCTACCATAAAAAAATTACGAAATTATAAGTGGACGCCCTTCATTGTTTGTTTAGGTAGAGAGACTGTGTATTTTTGAGGCATTCATTCTCGTCACTATTTTATAACGATAGAGGGAAGTAAGGGTTTGCACATTACGGATGTGATATTGCAATAATGAGAACTTACGTGCTCTAGAGCGTTATGCAGGTCGCGTTTCTACTTGACAATAAGAGACTCGTCCAGTCTAGCTTGCTACCACGAATGAAGTTAATCCCAAAGGAAAAAGTGAGTGAGAGTGGTTGGCAGGTGCTTAATAACTGAGGTTTTTAGCGAGAGGAGAGATTTCGGAGGCTCTTAAATTCGAGGTCTTGAGAGCCGATGAGGGTGAAGTGAGGTGAGTATAGAGCAGCACAGGAATAAACGGGAGAACCCCAGGAAAACCCTCCAACCAGCGGAATCGTCCGACACGATTCCCACATGCGAATGTCCGGTAGTGACCCCACGGAGAATCTATCCCGGTTCGCCTGGGTGGGAGGGAGTTTTCTAACCACTTCACCACCGTAGTCCCCGAGGTCTTTAGCACTGACGATGGTGAAGAGGGGTGAATATGTAACGATGGTGGGTCAAATAATGCGGGGAAACGGCAAAAAACATAGAAACCTTACAAACCAACGTAAACATCCACAACGTTCTCCACGTGAGAAAATCCTGGTTTGATACCGCCGCCGGGAATGGACTCCCTGTGGTGTGAGGCGAATAATCTGAAAACCACACGGATAGTCCCACAGGATTCCACCTGTGATTCATATTTCAATTTGCGAACCTGGCTCGTTGGCGCTCCCCCGAGTGACACATGTTACGACGGCGGGTTTATTTCCAAAGCGCCGCCTTCTAGCGCGGCCTGCGTTATCCGTATTCCCGATGCGTCCCCCAGATGTCCGTGTCGCGCGCTCTCTATATGCTAATGCACGCGAGTCTCGTCCAGGGACTAAGCTCCGAGCTCCCCCCTCATGATGGGTAAACGTTGTACCAAGTGTAGCGCGGTTGGAAATTTTAATCCCCGTCATGCGCCAAACTTTTTTGCTCCCCCTTCCACAACTCCCGTAATGGCTTCGTGGCGAAAGACCGTATTATTCAATCTGCCAGGACGCCGTAACTGCTATTAACGTTACGCAATTTCTTTACCACTTCCTTTAAAGTTGGGGGTAACAGTAGCTCCCCGCTATCCAGCTGCATTAAAGGCAGCCGTTAACGTTATTTCCCGCGTAATTAATTGGCAATCCTGCTGGATGACGTTATTACATGAGCATTGTTGTTTCGATTGTTTATGTTATCCATTTATCAATTAAGAAACGAGCATGGCTATGGTACTTGACAAAGCAAAAATATCCAAAGACATTTATTAAAAAAACTATCCAACAGAACATTTGTTTACAAGTGGTGAAATAATAGCACTGGACTAACACTACTATGCCTTTTTTAATTTCACCAGCAAAGTATTTTGTTGACTCAAGATCCCAAAATAGCCTTAAAAAATTTACTTTTAAAAATCAAAAATCTGCGCGATGTATTCTAACTATATTATCACATTTATGATAGATTAAAATAATCCCATATTGCGATTAGACCGCATATTGCATCAAAACGGTCCTGAAATGACAATGAACGTGTGTAAGTTTCCGTTCTGTGGGAAATTTATTGTGACGCGTTTTATGATGTAATATAGAAGAAATTACTTAGGCGTTGATATGGCTCGCTTATTATTACGCAATCAAATATATTTACGTAGTTTATATGATCTCTCAGGAAACTTTGCGATCAATTTCATACTCCAAAATTGTTTATAATTTATATTTTTTTTTATATTTTTGTTAATTAGCAAGCTACGTATACTGGTTTCAAAATTGTAGCAATTCTAGTAATGCAAAAAATAAATGTTCTTTTTATTTACATCTGGAAACACGATATGTTATTTACACAACTGCATGTACATGAGTTATAAACAATATTATAACTATAATTTATATTTAGTTAAAAGTGTTACAGAATATTTGAAAAGTGTATTGATAACGGATGATATTAGCTTCCCGCCTTAGACAAGTCAACCGGATACTTATTACTAACATCTTACAACGTTTCCCAGCTATTCCCTCAGTTTTCATCATCCTTTTTAGTATAGAAGAGAAAATGGATACAAGCAATCTTCGTTCCCCGCTCAGCTTCTTCGCAGTAAAAATTGTATATTCAAACCTCCGTGTCACAATTGGTCCAGACGTCAAATTAAGACCCGAAGAGTTGGCAAGGATGTGATAGCCGCCTTCGAGTTTATTTTTACCTGAATTTTTTTTCAAGTAGCCTTAGTTAGATTATCTAAATAACGTAATATCATTAATGAAGAACATTTAAAAATTATTATCAGCACTTCCAACGTGCGAATCCTGACGTTAAGACCACTTGGAACTATACAGTTTGTGAGGGATTATGACGTAGATTTAAATTGTGATCCTTGGTGTGCTAAGGATGAACTAATGATTTCCAACTGTCTCCGAAGGCATGCTATGAGTACCGGCATTTCTTCCCTGTAACTTCTTTACGTTGTATTTAGCACTGGGATAATTTAGTTAATTAAGAAGATTCAACAGTATATCAGAAAGAGAGGCTAAACCACATCACAGTTTTAACCTTACAGTACATTTTTCGTAAGATAAATCAAACTCAAATTAATCATAGATAAATTATTGGCAATAATAAGTACACTTCGCTTATTTTTATATCACACATATTGATAATCAAAGGAACTGCCTAGTTGCTGATGAAACTTCTAGCTGCAGGTCTTTGTAAAACGTCATTACAAAAGAGACAAAAAACGCAAACTGGATTTATTATACAAGTAATAAAAAGAGAAATGGGATTTTTAAACGTTAATTTCACTGAAAGTACAGTTACTTGAAAATTTTCTGTTAAAGTGACACGTTGGTACAGCAGGCAAGAAATCATGTTGCGTAAATTAGCTTGTATAGTGAATAAAAATATATTTTTAATTACAATTTTATATTTTACGTGGTTAACGTATATAATTGTATAGTTCACCCAGAATTTTCAAGTGGAATGCCGCTATTATAAACGGCGCCATTGCGAGCTGTTTTTTAGGCCACTGCCAAGAATAAGTTTAAATGACCCAATATATAATTATTCCTATGCGTTTCTTCCGTAGTTCTCAAAGACATAAGAAAAATCTCACGAATGCTGGCTTAAATTAAAGTTTTAAAATAATTTCAAATTTTTGTAATTTTCTATTCTGAAAGATTATTAAAATTCTACCGCTCTGTGTAAATTTTTATGACTTGCATAAAAATTGTGACCATTAATCATTTAGGGGATAGGCTATTAAAGAACTTATTATAACAAGTTAAATACCGGGGTCGAAGTACGTTATTAAGGATACGCAAAGACACGGACTCTTATGTTTGGGTAATTTACAACACCGCAAGGCCTGAAACAAATTTCCACATTGATTTTCTTTAAAAAAAGTTATCCTATTCAAACGAATTGGTCTGCAAATAATCGCAAAACATATAAAACATGAGAGGTAATGGGAGAGTGATTAATTTACTGGGTCATAACAATACGCAGTTAAAACAGCTGCGGAAAACTGAGGGTAAGTGGGGAAAGCAGTGGCCATGAAGGTAGTTGTGGAACTTTGTAACCGTTTGGCACCAACCTGCCTGATAGCACTTGCCACATTTGCGCTCATGGTGGGATGACAGCTTCCGGCATAAATGTCCTTCCTACCTAAGTGTAAAAATATGTTATGGAAATATTTATCTGGTCCTCGCATTAACCACGGTGAGAAATTATTGTAGTAACTAGTCCACAAACAGATAAATGCATGTTTTTATTCTGTACCACACTAATTCGTTGCGCTGGAGTACTCTTCACCCTCTCATACATTATTCGTCCTTATTTTGTTAAGAATAATATGAGAAAAATTGGGCAGGTTTTCTTTTCTAGGAGAATGTAAAATACTAATAATTAAAAAATATCGTGGTTGCGTAGCATTGCCTATGTTTTTTTAAATGTAGACAATATAAGAATATTTCGGGCTTTTTTTTTGTATTTGTCATATACATATTGTTTACTTCTGATGTCTTGTCCTCGGTATTTAAAAGCAGTATAACAACGAAGTGTAATACAAAAATACTCTGTTAAACATTTTTAATAGCATTTCCATTGATTTAAATTTAGTGGAGTAGACACAAATTAAACGAATCTTACCAATGATTTTGTCACAACTAACAGCGAATGCTTACTTGGGGTTTGAAATTTATCCGGCTTCAAAGGCCAGTAATAACTTCGCAGCAATGTAACATAAACCAGATAAATCTTACCACAGATTTTACGCTCAGGAACACTTGTAGCAGCCAGTCTCCGTAGACCAAACACGACATGCAAGAAGCACTAGGAAGAAACAGTATTCAAAAATACAACTAACTACTGAGAAATAAATGGACACAGAGACTTGAGAGAAATACATTGGATTTAATTTGAAAGAATGGGTAGTGATCTGAACGCAATGAAATAAAATACGATCTGCGAAAATATTAAGTAGAAGTTCATTACTAATTCCAAAACAAGTTTAAGTTCGCGTGGTCGAAACTACGAATGTAGCCTTTTCGTACATATCTCGTATTAAAAATTCAAAATAACTCATGACCTTTAAAATGCCTTAAATAATTGCAAAAATTTAGATTATATTAATTAACAGTTTTTCTCAAACCAATCCAGCCGTGAGAACAAATGATATCTTGCCAGGGCCTCGAAGGCAAATGGGCAGATCAACTATAACATATTGCAATCCAAGATGGCATAAACGTAAGCCAAAATTATTTCCAAATATATTAATTAATTTTA